>JANHZU010001211.1:647673-659966 GCA_032468055.1 Acrochordus granulatus
ATGAGATGGATAGATAGCATAGTCAGTGTGATGGGCGTGGGCTTGGAAAGACTCCGGGAGGCAGTGCAAGACAGGGGTGCCTGGCGTAATGCAGTCCATGGGGTTGCGAAGAGTCATACACGACTGTACAACTGAACAATAAAATCCAAAGAGAAGATGCCAACAAATTTGGGAAAGAGACAAATTTGTCACAGAGGACAAAATGTGTTGCAAGATTTTTCTTCTCATGGAATAGAGCAGGAGTCAGCATCGAGAAGGCTTTCTATACAGTACTGTGCTTGTTCAAATCAAAATTAAAATATCTTCATTTCCTGTGCTGGATTCAAGGGGTGTTGAACATGACACCCAGAATCATTCCACCAGGTGCTGCGGGAAGTTAAGAAACAGAACAAGTTGTAAATAGTCACCTATATGACTGCTACTATACTATTTGCATCTCCCAGCAAATCTCATAGCTTTTTAAATTCTTTTAAAAAGCAACTAATATATATATTTTTGCAATGGTATGTTTTTATAGGTGCTTCAAGGACAAGTGTCTAGTCACCAGGTTGCAGTAGAGAAACTGAAAAAAGCAGCTGAAGTGCTTTTTGACACCAGAGGAGAATTATTACCGGACAAAGATGAAATCCAGCATACATTGGGTAAGATGAGTCACAGTCTCTTTGGTTTTCTTCTTCAATTGCTCACATCTGGAGATACCTGTTTGGTTGAATCTGTGACTTTTACTTTTTTTTCTTCCTTGATTCATGTATTTCTACCTTTATTCTTTAATCTCAAGCCAAATTTGCGATCCAGTTTCTCACGCTTGATGCATAAAATCCACAGGTAGTAAATAGTTCTCTAGTTTTTACTTAAACATTTAGAGAGAGAGAGAGCCAATGTTTAATATAAAGTCATAGGATTTAGTAATGCTTAAATTTGGCTGAATTGTGAATTAACATTTTTAAAGCACATCAGATCGGATTGTAGCAGTTTATAGTTTAAATGCCGATTGAAGCTAATTCAGTTACTTTTCCTTGTACGTGCAAATCAGTTTAAAGTGCTAATGGAGTACTTGGGCTGGGAAGGAGGACAAAGAAAGTAAAAGAATAATTACATGAAGGTCACAATGACTTTCCACATTTATTTATGATGTTATGAAAGAGCCTCTGCTCTACATCAAAATGTATCCTTGGCCATATAATACAAATCATATATTTTAAACATATGTAGGACATCTGCAAGAAAACATAGGAGAATTTAGCAAGATAGAACCTGTTCACCAAAGGAAAAAAACTCTTCTCAGAGTTCCAATGAAACAACAAATTAAGGAACATGTGTACATGTCCAGTGAACTTGAAAAATAGCCAGGCATATGCAAAGTTTTGTTTCATATTTAAGCCAGAAAAAAATTGGAGAAATGATATGAGTCATAGTGCATTCAAGTATTATAAACTGGATATACCTGATTCTCAGTCATCTAATATGAATTTAGGTGGCTTATCTTAATTTAAACTAGAGAAACTATTACCAAGAAATGCACGGATAATAAGTGTTGAACTAAATTTGCATTTAGGGTTGATTCTGTTGCTTCAGATATCAATAAAATGATATTTTATTTTTGCCTTCCATACAAAATCCTCATAAATTTCTGATGATGTATTTAGCCATATAATGTCTGCCATTTTATTAACCCATGGTTACTTAAGCTGCATAAAGTGTGCAAAAAATGCATCTGTGGTTCCCTAGAAAATCAAATATCGCATATTGGGAAATCAAATTTATAAAAGCTAATTTTTATTTACCAATCTTTATGAACAGAATATAAGGTTATTTAGAGAGACTTACAGAAATGATATTTATACAAGTTCCAAAAAGATTTGATTAAATCCTCTCTTTAAAAAAATGTAGTTTTTTAACTTTAGCATTCTTTTAGAAGTGTTACTTTCAGGTTTTATTTTAATTTACATATATATTTTAATAAGGTAAACCCATCAGCTTTGCCCACAAATCTTGGGTGCTTCATCTCTAGATAGAATAAATCAAATGTTCTCAAATTCCCTGATATTTTATTGTCAAATGTGACTAATGTGTAACTCCACTCAGATTGTGTATTATGAATCCACTGTATGTCTTAGAAGAAGCATTGTTTTTTATATGTTACCAAATTCCAATTGCTATTACTTCTTCACATCTACATAGACATAAATGGAAAAAAGAATATTATTGTAGTAGTAGATGAATAAAAAAGAGAAAAAATAATTTTCATTTAACACAGAAATCTTTTAAAATCAAAAAAGAATAATGTGGAATATTTCAAATAAAAAAGAAGCATAAATAAAAATTTGAAAAGGATTTAAAAGACCAAAAGGCCAAAAATACAAAACAAAAATTTAAAACACACACACACTTCATAGATGAGATGAACTGAAACACAGTACAGGAAATAACCCCATCTCCCTCTTAGAAGTGGGAAAAAATGTATTATTATAAAAGATCTACTACTTTGCTTTAGATGTTTCAAAATAAATTAATAATGTTCTCTGCAACCTCTAGGTCAGAAACCAACTTTATACCATAATCCAGGATAAAAAACAATTAGTTGAAAATGGGAAAAAAGTTTAATCTCTTTTTCTTAACCTGACAAATTAGTTTAGCTGGGTATCTAATGCTTCTGAATCATTTTAGAGGCAAATCTGGAATAATCTGACACATTCAAAATCTTGATTGTGAAAATAAAAGCAAGATATGATCCTGTATTTTAGACCTCAAAAAATCACAACATCCAGGATAGGGCTTTCTATGGCATGAAAAGGAAAACTCATGATAAACTACTTCAATTTTAAGCTTGTATTCTGGTTACAGTAAACAGAGTTCATGTACAGATTTCTTTCTGAAGAATTCTAAGATTAATCTTGTTCACTATTATAAGGGACATTCAGATTAGGGAAGGTCATTTTAGAATTAAGTTCCATTGTATCATTTAATAGAATTTTACAGAAGATGGATTGTTGGTGTAAGATAGTCCCTTCTATTATAAAATTCATCACCATGAACTATGTATGTCTTTATGAGATTTATCTGCTGTCCCAATCCAACAGACCACTTCTTTCTTTTCAGACTCCATTGTAGATAAGTATAACCAATTATCTAAAGCAGTGAATGATCATAATGAAAAACTCCAAATAACTTTGACTCGTTCATTAAGTGTTCAGGATGGATTAGATGAAATGCTTGATTGGATGAATGGTGTTGAGAAGACTCTTGAGGTGCAAGGTCAAGTGCCTTTAAATTCTACTGCTATTGAAGATGTCATTAGCAAAAGTATGGTAAGTAGAGTTTTAATAAAACCAGTTCTTTTTTTAATTGGAAATTCTAAGAGAAGAGAATCATTTGATTTGTATGAAAATAATCAAAGTATCATCAGTTGTGCTTCCAAATAGTCCTGAACCATGTTTGATTTTGGCTTTGGGTGATTTGTGAATCCATTAATTGCAGTTAATTAGGGATGGTTTTTGGTTTAGCCTTATGTGTTAACTAGTACAGTGTGGTTTATTAATCAGATAAACTATCATTCAGTTATGTGAATCCACCTCTTTAGGGCTCATAGTATCTATACATTCTGATATTATTCTGATAAGCTGACACAATAAATATCTCAAAGTCAGAAGTTGACTTTCTTAGTCTCTATACAAATCACTTTAGTCTGAATATACCAGCACAACCCCCATATGGGGAGTTTCAATGGGTAAACAAAATTAGACATATACTTTATCAATATCCTTAAGTAAGCATGGCCTTTTTCATACTAAGTGTGTATTTAACTTAAGTGTGAAGTAGCTGACTTTAGAAATCAGTTACTTCATTTAGCAGTCACATTTCATGTGTAACGATATGCACATATTACCCTGGACGTTTTCTCAAACAATTTTATTTCAGGCACTAGAACAAGAATTTATAGGCCGTCAGAGCAGCCTAAATGCCATGAAAGAAAAAATGAAGAAGTTCATGGAAACTGCAGATCCCTCAACTGCATTTTCTTTACAAGCTAAAATGAATGAGCTTTCCCAAAGGTTTTACGAAGCTAATAATAAGCATAAAAAAAACCTGGAAGACATGGAAAAGTTGAAGACAAAAGTGGAGTTGGTTGAAAGTCTGTCTGATAAACTTCAATCATTCTTCAACAAGAAAGCTCAAGCCCTCAGTGAGGCTGATATTCCAGGAAAATATGTTGCTGAAATGTTCCTTTGTGTTCAGGTACAGTATATTTTTCAGCTGGCAAAGTGCTATCCTGGCCTTTACTGAGAAATTCAGTTGTGAAGGTAATCTATACTGCACTGATAAAGGAAGTTGATAAGTTCAAGGATTAAACGTTGAATGTTCGGGTTATGCAGTCACGTATAAAGCAATTACTTTCTTCATTTTATAGGAAACCAGCACAGAATTGATGGAGCAGAAAAAAGATCTTGAAATTTTGCAACACCTCATTGAAGAACTTTCTCCTCATGCTCTACCAGGAGACAAGTCATTAGTGTTAGAAAAAGTAAATGCCTTGTCAAAGAAATTCAAGGAAATGGAAGAGATGATACAAGAAAAGTGAGTATAGTCACTGAATTTTAGAATGGAGATGGAAGATAATAATTACTTTACAACCCTGAGGCTATCAAAAGATTACTAATTTTTTGCTGGTTAATGATTTAATACCTCTGCAAGTTGTCATGACTATTTGAGAGCTTTTTTTGGCAATATCTTAGAATATAATTAATTATAATTTTCAAAAATGATAGAATATATTTAATATTGATTGGTACTTCTGTATTGCAATAGTGTATTGGATTTGCTCTGAGTTGGCTGCTAGCTGTTCAGGGGACTAAGGTTAGTCTAGCAAGAGTTTGGACCTGTTCGCCTTAAAAGGACGTCTTCCTCTTCTTTTGGCTGCTCTCATCAGGGGTCACCACAGCAAATCTTTTGTTTCTATCTTCCTCAGTCTTTGAGTCTTTAGCATCCTCCTCAGTCACGCCGACCTGCATATCTCTCTCAAAGCATCCATGTACCTCCTCCTGCACCTTCCTCTTCTCCTTCTGCCTGGTATCTCCATCCTCAACAGTCTCTTCCCAACATACTCTTCGTCCTTCTGCAACACATGCCCAAACCATCTAAGTCTCACTTCTCTCACTTTATCGCCAAATCTTCCTACTTGTGCTGTCCCTCTAATATACTCATTTCTAATCTTGTCCAGCTTTGTCACATCCAGTGAAAATTGCAGCATCTTCAACTCTGCCACCTCTAGCTCTGCCTCTTGTCTTTTTGTCAGGGCCACTCTCTCCAGGCCATACAGCATTTCTGGTCTCACCACCGTCTTGTAGATCTTCCCTTTCACTCTTGCAGATACCTTTCTATCACAGTATATCTACCTTTCTCTGCTCCATCGTATCAGCCAGTTCTCTTCCTTTACTTGATACAGTACCAACATTTAAGGTTCCTCTTGTCACCTCCACACGTCTACCCGTTATCCTCTCCTGCTTTCTCCAGACATGCCTACTCCCTCTCCTTCTCCTCCTTTGTCCAACAGTAGTACGCTTTCCAGCGGTACCCTGTTGGTTTACAATACTGCTGGCAGTCGTTGGTAACCTGGGCCTTGACCGATCCGGTATGGAAATCTGTTTGTTTATTTGCATATTAAATCAGCATAGGTTTTACGCCAGACACCTTTCCTGACGGAACCCTCCCTATTTATCCGGGCTTGGGACTGGCACTAGGGCTACACTGGTTAACCTCAGTGGTTGGATTTGGCCTTAAATAGACATAATTCTTTATAATTTCACCTCTGTCCCCTGTGTATTGACAGTCCTTCCTGATTGGTGAAATCTTGGGAAGTTGACATGAGGAATTGTGAATCCTTCTCTTAAGGAAAGGATGATACTGTTCCCTTTGAAGGACACTGTAGTGTGCCCTCTCCTAAAGAAGGCATTGCTCAACCCAGCAAATTTGGATAATCACTGGCTGGTCCCTGCCTTTTGGGGAAGGTTGTTGAGAAAGCAATGGGTTTCCAGTTGCAGAGAATTCTAGAGGAAACAGAATATCTGGACTTTTTTGGCCAGGTTCAAACTCAGTTAAGGAACCAAATCCTTGTTAATTGTTCTTATGTATGACCAATGGTATGATCAGGATAGGGGGAGCATGATTATCTTAATTATGCATGATCTCAGCACCATATATGCAAGGACTGGGAACGTAGGACACTTTTCTGCAACAATTCCCCTTTTTTCTTAAGTGGTTGGTTCCACTTGTTTATAGTAGAAGTTATTACATTTAAGTTTTCTGTTTTAGGATGCTGCAGGGATTGATACTTTTTTTGTTCCTCCTTTAAATCAACGGTAAGCTTCAGGTGACTAATTCCAGAAACATTCCTGTTTAGATCCTGGATGAGTTCATAGTTTCCCGTGCAGCACAGATGTGTAATCTCGGGGGGTGGGGTCTTCCTGGACTCACAGCTCTTATTTTAAGACCAGATGGCAGCTGTGACTAGGAGGAACTTTGCTCAGATCTTATGTACCAGTTACGGTCTTCTTTGGATTATGTCTTGATCATGTCAGGTTTGGATTACTGTAATGCACTTCAAGAGAGGTTGCTTGTGAATATTATGTGGAAGCTGCAATTGGTCCAGAATGCACACTTCAACAGTTACTGAGGCAGTATGATATGCCTGCATAACACCTCTGGTTCCAGTTTTGGAATCAGTTGCACTGGTTGCCAGTTTTCTTCCATGTGCAATTCAAGGTGCTGATAATTATTTTTAAAGATTTGAAGGGTTGAGAATCTGAATTTCTGTAGAACTGCCTTCTTCTATGGATCTTTGCTTTTTATTTAAGACTTAGAGAAGAAGGCTCCTTGTGATCCCTACCTTTTGGCAGTCTCTCTCTGTTAACAGACGCAGTAGGTCTACTCAAGGAATTATTTTGTCCTAATATTAATTAACTTTATCAAACTATTTCTGTATATTGTACATTGGGACTTTGAATACAATTGTATCATAAGTTTAATTTGGAAAAATGCTACATATTTAATTCTGAGGATAGGAAGGCTATAACTTCCCAAATTCACTCTTTCTGTTTTTAATTTTACAGAGAAAAAGATGTGTCCTTTTGCCAACAACAAATGGATACATTCAGGTGTTATATTGAGTCTCTGAAGAAATGGATAGAAGAAACAACAGAAGGAATTCCCCACATACAGCCCTCTTTAAATACTGATAGTTTAAAGAAACATTTGCAAAGTACCAAGGTAAGATGTATTTGTTTTTACAGGTAGTACTTCAGGGAAAATTATTTTTAATATCAATTTAATGTCAATTATTTAAACAATGCTCTCTGAACTGAAAGGACAGTAACACTATCATTTATGTGATATCACTATAGCTTATTTAATCTATGCCAGAAGTGTGTATATTTCAACAACCTGTGTAGCACGAGCAAGGATTTTCCTATTCAGTATAAAGGAGAGAGCCACTCATTATGTGCAAAACAATATATTCTGTATAATAGGAAAAAGTAAAGGTTTCCCCTTTCAGTCATTTAAGGAGCAGTGCTCATCTCTGTTTCATAGCCAAAGAGCCAGTGTTGTTTGAAGACATTTCCATGGTGATGTGGCCAGCATGACTATATGCTGAGGCACACGGAATGTTGTAACCTTCCTACCAATTTAGGTGGCACCTATTTATCTACTTGCATTTTGCATATTTTTGAACTCCTAGGTTGGCAGGAGCTGGGATAAATAACAGGAGCTCACCCTATTACATGGTACCTGGTTCTTGAATTTGGGCTGGCTGATCTTCTAGCCAACAAGCCCAGCATCTTAGGAAATATGTTATTTCAAGTTATTTCAATAAACATAAAACCTTCCAGATGTTTTGCTGAGACATATTGAATCAGCCTGATTCTGAAGAAACAAAATTCAGAGCACATTTTATTGTTCTGAATTATAGTCAAAACAAACCTTGCTGGACTTTAAGGGACAAGTAAGACAAAGTGTGCTGTGTGTCACTCTCATTTTCTTCTCTGCTAATCAGCTTCCAGTGCAGCAACCGCCCAATCTTCCCAGTTCCTCCTTTCCCTGCCTTCTCACAGCCTCCATTACTGCCACTATCCCAGCATGGCATGTTCCATCAGTCTGCCTTCTCCCAAACTTCTCAGCATCATCCCTTCTTCTCCTGCCTCCATTTAATTACCATTGATGCTTGACTTTTTTCCTCTCTCTATTCCCCCCTACCTCAAAACACTTCTTCCTGGAACAACTGTGCAGCAGACTATGTCTAGAAAATCACAGCCACTTTTCAATCTGTATCTGGACCAAATGTTCATATTTCAGTTTGGGTACCAACAACTCAAAACCAAATTACTGTTCCATGCTGTCATTTCCACCCAAATTTCTCCTGATGCAATATTTAGCTATTACCTAGGCAGGTAGAAAATTATGCAGCATCCCCATGGTCATGTGATCAAAATTTAAGTGGTATGTATTTACAATGGTTACAGTGTCCTGAAATCATGTGATCATCATTTTCAACCTTCCCACCAGCTTCTGATAAGCAGAGTCAATGGGGGAAGTTAGATTAATTTAATGATTGAATGATTCACTTAACTGCAGTGATTTTCTTAACAATTGTGGCAAAAAGGACGTAAAATCAGGCATGACTCACTTAACAACTGCCTTGCTTAGCAACAGAAATTCTGGTCCCAATTGTGGTTGTAAGTCAAGAATTCCTGTAATTAATAGTCATAGCAGGACTTGAAGGGAAGTTTAGGTTCTGATATTTTTAAAATTATTTCTGAATATGGATTGTACATGAGACAAAATAGGACAGGAATGATAATGGATAAAACATGACATCATGAGAAAAGCATATCTGATGATATTAAGTCCTTAGAGTGTACTTATATTATCTCCAAATGATAATTGTAGTTATTACTGAAAATAATAGTTTGTTCATTCTTTAGGATTTGGAAGATGAATGGAATACAAAGGCACCTGATATTAAGAAAATGAACAGTAGCGGAAATGCTTTGTGTAACCTAATTATTGCTTTGACTTCCACTGCAAAGTCATGGGGAATAAAATCAGGTATGCTGGATGGAGAAGCATAATTCTGAATGTTTTATATATTTGAAATGATATACTAAAGGATTAGATAGGATAGACAGAGTGCCTGAAGAACTACGGAAGGAGGTCCGTAACATTGTACAAGAGGTAGCTACTAAAACCATCCCAAAGAAAAATAAATGCAAGAAAGCAAAGTGGCTGTCTGATGAAACAGCTGAGGAAAGAAGGAAAATGAAAAGTAAAGGAGAAAGGGAAAGATACACCCAACTAAAGGCAGATTTCCAGAGAATAACTAGCAGAAATAAGAAGGCCTGCTTAAATGAATAATGCAAAGAATAGAGAAAAACAATAGATTGGGAAAGACTAGAGATCTCTTCAAGAAAATTGGAGATATCAAGGGACCTAACAGAAGCAGAAGAGATTAAGAAGAGGTGGCAAGAATATACAGAAGACTATACAAGAAACCTGTATGTGGATCAAGAAGCAATAGTTAGAACCAGACATGGAACAACTGATTAAGAAAGGAGTACAACAAGGCTGTATATTGTCACCCTGCTTATTTAACTTATATGCAGAGTAAATCATGCAAAATGCTGGGTTGGATGAATCACAAGCCAGAATTAAGAAGTGCTATGGTTTTCCTGGTAGTAATATATGGCTGTGAGAGTTGGACCTTAAGGAACAGACCTGTTTCACCATATGATGCACACACAGTGCCCATGGACCTGAGTCCTCAAAAGAGAGAGAAGGGTACGCTTCTCAGAAGTGGCCATCTCACATAGTTGGGCTAATGTATCCACTATGTAATAATCAGAACAGCTGTGGCAGCTTAAAAATGCACTGGACTAATGCTAGCATTAGGGTGACAGGCTACTTAAATTTCTGATTTTTGCTGACACTGAATGTAGCATGTGTTTTACTATTCTGTAAGACATAAGATTTTTTTGTCTCATTGCCAGAATAACTTGATAAAACTTGGGTACCACACACCTTGACTGGTAAGATACAGGTAAAGGAACCCCTGTGGGTTTTACTCCACTAGTCTTGCGGCTATAAGGGGTGGTGCTTATCTCCATTTCAAGGACCATTGAGCCAGTGCTTGTCCAAAGATGTTTCCATGGTCATGCGGCCAGCATGATTTCATAGATCACTGTTACCTTTCCAACAAAATGGTACCTATTTATCTACTTGCATATATGTGCTTTGTACTGCTAGGTTAGAAGGAGCTGGAGTGAGTGGCAGGAGCTCACCCTATTGTGCAACACTTGGGTCTTGAACCTGGGTTATTGGCTTTCCATCCAGCAAGTCCAGTATCATAACTACTGAGGTATCACGGCCCACACCTTGACTGAGGAAGGGAAGAATTGTCACTGTTCATAAAAGGTGTTACTTTGCCTCAGGATACAGCAAAAGATGTTTGGGATAGGCCCACCCATCCTCTTTACTCTGTGATGTAGCAACTGACACTGTGTTTCAAGATCTCATGGGATCTTTACTTAGGGATGAATCCACATTAGGTGCAATCTTGCCAGGACCAAATCTGTCCAGTGATATTTTGAGAAGGCATGTTGATATACTCCTCTCCTGGTTGGGTTAAGAGTACATAGATTAATGGCAGGCCCTTTATGTTTTGGCCCTCATGTTTTAGAATTCTTTACCCTCAGAGTTTCTTGCAGTCCCATCCTCTCCTTGACATTCAGTCAGCGGGTTAGAAAAATCCCATTCTCCTGGGATCTTAAATCCAGCTGATTGTTTAGTACCATTCATCTTGGGCTGCTTCATCAGTTTAAAATGCTGTTTTGATTGGTTTACTCTGTTGTATGCCAACCAGGATGGTGCAGATCGGAAACTGTAAATCAATGACTTGAATGTCTCCCATTCCTATAATACCTAGTCCAGAGTGCCATAATTATCCAAGTAAGCAATATGGCAATATACATCCCCATTAATGCTAGTCAGCACCTCATATGTTCAGATGGCTGGTCTCAGCAACTGCCAAGTGATGCCCAAAAAAGACACAGCTGCTTTAAAGTGTTGTAGTTGTTGTTCAGTCGCTCAGTTGTGTCTGACGCTTCGTGACCCCATGGACTGCATTACGCCAGGCGCCCCTGTCTTGCACTGCCTCCCGGAGTCCTCCCAAGCCCACGCCCGTCACACTGACGAAGATGTTCAGTATGGTCCTGCTAATAACAGATGAGAAAATAGGTTCAAAGCCCTTTTCAAGCACTGTATTTAGGCAAGTTATATAAATTTCACTTCTGTATTTGTACAATGGGAATAATACAGTAATCTTGTACTGCTTAGTTCTAGAAGATAAAATAAAATGAAAAGATAAATATTAAGGACATAAAATGTGTTGTATAAATCACATAGTGGATTGTTTATAAATCTTTAGATAGTAAATGTTAAGGACAGGACTTGAACACGTTTTTTGTTGATGGGAGAGTTTAGTATATATTAACAGTGAAAAAGCAAAACAACTTGTCTCCCTACCACTGGAAACCAGCTTACAGATTTTGTTTGCCTGAACCTGCATCTGCTCGTAAATATCTCTTAGTGAAAACTTAATGATGACGTTAATTATGACACAGCATGACTTGGGAACACTCCCTTTAGCTGAAACAGAAGAATATTTATCAGTGCAAGGAGTCTCTGGTAGGATAATTCCTTGCTTACAATGAAATTCTTAAAGCAGCAGAGGCCAGCCTCTAACAGTTGAGTGCATTTTGTTAAAATAATCACATGTGTACTTCCAAAGCCAAATTTTACAGCTGCAAAGTACAACTACACATAACGTCAGAATCAATTATGATGCAATTTTATATATTGTTTAAAGGTTAAAGAATATTTAAAGAGGGGCAGAGAGGGAGATTAAGTTTTTTCCAGGATATCTGAACATTGTTCTTTATGGGAAAAATGGGGTTAAAAAAATGAAGTTTTTCTAATAGCATAGAAAAAGTTATTATTCTAGTAACATACTCCCAATCAAGTACTGTATGTATTACCTTTAATTAATTTTCTTTTATTAAAAATGGATAGTATGATCATGTATCTTTCTGTGTTAAATCTATTCTAGTCCCTATATTTTAAGAATTTCCAGTACTGATAGAACCTGTTTAAATAATTATGTTTAAATCTTAGCCTTCGTTTCTTTTAGATGTAACTGGGACAATACTGAATGGAGATGGAATTGCTACTGGTAATCAGAGTTTCAT
>JANHZU010001211.1:713408-732388 GCA_032468055.1 Acrochordus granulatus
GCATATGGAGTGCAGCACTTTCACGGCATCATCTTTTAGGATTTTAAATAATTTGGCTGGAATATCATCACCTCCACATATAAGTCATGTAGGCATTTCTTTTTCATTATTCCAGTGTATTCCTCTGGGCACAAATAATAAAAGGTTTCTCAAATCAGGATGCAGCATTTCATTAGGTTATATTTACAATAGAAACACATTCCACAAGATATGGACGGGATTATTACAATGCTGGAGAAACCACTGGCACCATTTCAGGTTGTTTAAAAAAGAATTATAGATGTGGTAACTGCATATGCATCTAAGCAGGAATAAAAAATACATTATTACTCACAGATGTAGTGAAAAATAGCTGTGGAGGAGGAAATGCAAAATTATGAATTTCATATTTCAACCCACCTGAAGTCAGGGATAAGGTGAAAGGAAATGTTGCAGAACAAGCTCTACAGCTTTAATGCTCTTTCTAAGAAATATAATGCTTCTGACTTGGAACTAAGGTTTAGTAGCACACAGAAGCATCAGTCAGAAGCACAAAAAGAAATGTTCCGGATGTTCTTTGGCTGAATACTTCTTATTCTATTTCCATGCTTTAGATAATGCTGCTGTCCCCAAAAAGGAAAAGCATCATGGGTATGTATATTGAAAGCTGTAATATTCTGCTCTTCAAATCCCATACATATATGGGATATACATAAATATCCCAATACATACATGGGTATGTATACGTGAAAGCTGTAATATTCTGCTCTTCAAATCCCATAACACAAACATGTATCTAGATGCAAGTAAAAGCAAATTAGAGACTAAAGCAACAAGGTGAGGTAATGAATGGACAAAAATAAAGACAACTCTTCCCCCAGCCACCCAAAAATTAGGAAAGTAAAGAATGATATATTGACTAGCTGGAATGGCAAGCACTATCCCTTTGTGCAGGAATTGAGAAAACAGCAGCAGAGCACTATGGAAGGATATGAAATTAATTCAGAGTGTTGCCTTCTGACTTTTGTGTGAAGGGGTTCTACAGCAAAGGCTGTCTGTTTTGATTGAAATGTGTTGCCTGAATTTGTGAACTTTGCAGAGTTTTCTATTTTTGAATATTATACATCCCAACTTAATGCATTCTTAGCAGGTTAGCTGTTGGGTGTGATTTGGAGGCGGGTGTGACTTTGACAGTGGTTGACAAATAGGCAATTATGTGGTAGCAATTGGAAGAACAATGACTCCACAACCCAGAAGAACTTGTAAGGGATACAAGGGAGAACAAGCAAGGTGTGATACTTTTAATGGTATACAGCAGCCTTCTGCAACCTTTTGCAATCCCCAAAGAAATGTTTAAGCAGGACTCCTCCCCTCTTAACCATGCTAGATTGCTTTAAAAAAAAAAGACTGGACAGCTGCAGAAAAGTATTTTTTTGCCAAAGTGCCTTTCCTGACAAAATCTTTGGAGAAAAATTTATACCACCTCAGCACAGTCCTGTTCTATTTTTTCCTGAGGAGGCATCCACAGAATTTTGCCAAAGTGTAAATGCCAAAGGATTGAGTTTTAGATATACTGTAGTAAGTTAAAAAGTAAAAAGCCCCTGGGCAAAATTGTGTTCACTCAGAGAGATCTTAAAATATTGTCAATGTGAGCTTGCTAAACTATTAACTGAAATATGTAACTTATCACCAAAACTAGCCTTACTGCCCAAGGAGTGGAAGGATGCCAATTTCCATACTCTGGTGCTTTTGATGTCTCCCTCAGAAAGATGCGGGAAATTGCAGACAGTGCCATGAGCTCAGCCCCAACCTAATAGGATGAAAAGGATCCAGAAATGCAGAACTCAGCCCTGAACTATAGTTGTAGCCCAAATCAGACCAACACAAGTCAGCTTAAGAAGTCCTTACTTTACTATCAAACTTCTAGGTTTCTAAGAGGGTGCCAATAAACTCACAATTCTTGTGTGACAGAGTAGTCACTCCATTCTTCAGATGATAGTTACCATCTTAAATTCTGCTTAAACTGAACTGAAGCAATTTTATTGATATCATGATATGAAAGCACCAAAGCCTTGGGGTGAGATGAATAATTGGATGTTTGTCTGATATTTTTGTTTTTGTCTGTATATTGTGCCCAAATCCTGTCTTGTTTATAGTTCCTACTGGTTTTTATGTTATTATTTCTGAACTACCCAGAGGCTGTTGAATTGGATGATGCCTAAATTTAATTAAATAAATAAGATGGACAAAGCAGGGAGATTTCAATAACTAAAATTCTGCAAGTTTTCTCATTTTGAAACGGAAATGTTGCAAGCAGGCCTGCAAGCAGGCCCGCCGCCCAAACCCTCCAGCTACACAACCTTCCAACACACAAAACTCTCTCTTAGAGATAAGAGGGAGATCCCAATTTGCTTTTCCCTGGGAAGGAGAGATAAGCACCATTGCTAAGTCATTAACAGAATGTCAGCCATCAAGGGAAGCCTGCAAGCTGCTAGACTTTCTGCAAGACTTCTAAGCTTTTAACAGGGATGGACTTCTGGACTTAAGATAGTCAAGAAGGCCCACAGGCAATCAGCTTGGAAAAGAAGAGTCTACACTGAAATGTTTCGCTGAAGTGTACTTATCCTCTTAAAAACCTAACAGCTTCAGGATCTGAAAGATGCTGCACACATGTTATTTCAAGCTTTTGAATTTTCTTATTTTGCATTAACTATGTTTTTTTAAATAGGAAGAGGAGTAACCCAAATCCAAATTATGAATCCATAAAACAAAACATTCCCCCCAGTCTCAAAATGGAACAACAAAGGCTCAAGCTTTAAAAAACAAGTAGGAAAAAAGAGCAGAGTTCATATGGAAATTTAGAAATCTCTGTAGAAAAATAACTTGTTTCAGCTGACCACAAACACTATAAATACTCAAGATAAATTTCCCAAGCAAGTATAAAAATAAACAAACCTAAAGTTTACCAAAAGGGGAGAAAAATCAAAATTTTCTCTCACATCAAGAAGCAATGTACCTCTCTCTGTATCCTACATGGGTTACACAAATATGAAAAATGAAGTACATGCAAAGTGAATTAATGTCAAATTAATTCTTCAACAGTTATAACTAAGTCTATACAATTTGACTGACATGTTTATTCTGTAGGTATAGACCACATTCCCAAATAAAGGTCACTAAAATGGGCAAAGGCAAATCTAAGATGATTTCACAGACAACCCTCGACTCAGATCCAGGTCCACATCCCATCTGTCATTTAAATCCTAATCCTGCAGGTCCCCCAGAGGACCAAAGGAACAAAAATTGAAGTCCTTCAAAGGTCAGAGTCCCTTCTAAAATTATACTCTCATTTTTAGAGAAAAAAAATTCAAAAATAAAAGATAACATGTGACTAAATGCCCTTGTCATATCCTATACCTTGTTTACCCTATCCCATGACCTTAGGTGTGGTAAAGCATCTGATTTGTCACTTGGCCCTATCTAGAATAAACAGTCTTTGGCCTTTCTTTTCATTAAAATGAAAGTGAAAATGAATCCTTAAAATGTAATATTCCAGATAAAAATGTGCTAATTACGGAAGGAATGGGATATAGGATGTCCCCAGTCTAAACTTATCTCTGGGGTGTTTGCCCTTCCCTCTACTGAGAAGGCTGTTTTTGGATCAGTTCAGTCCATGCTTCGCTACCCATTCCAACTTGTCATCAGTGGAAGCTCATAATGGCTAATGGACCACAGCTGCAATCACCATTCCATTCTGTTATGAATGAGAAAGCCATGCTTTCACCTGGCAAACAATGGGAGAGAACAAGAATTAAAATGTTTAATTGCTCAGATTAGCATCTCAGATTCAAGCGTTCTGTGATTATTTTCACACTACAGAATAGCTGGTCTAAGACGTCACTGCTCTATGCTGAGGCAGCTCCTCTAGTTGAGTGGTTTCTCCTATCACTCACTCTCAGACAGGAAGGACCTATATTAATGGCTCTCTCCATCCTAGGAATGCCCAACCTGTTTTCATTAGACAAAGCCATTTTTTTCTGGGACTCTCCAGCAGTGAACTGACAGAATCATCTGCCTGGCTCATCTCTCCTCTTGTGGTAGGAAAGCAAAATTGGATCAGAATGAGCTAAGTGCACATATCATCAACATCCATGCAATTTCATTCAACAAATACTCTTATTTATAGGTGCTTTTTTATTTTTATTCTGAAGGATTCGACCTAATGAAAAGTCACCTTGGTTTCAGTTGGATATAACAATCAGAATGTCATGGTTTGGGCCTTGGAAATAAAAAAAACAAATCCCTTAACCCCACACCTGATTAATGTTTCAGGGATCTAAGCAATCTGCTGAGACATTCTGAAGACCAAAGTTTAGAAGGCTGGAAAGGAGTTTACTCATTCTAGAATCAATGGTAGTTCTGCTCCATCTCATTTTCTGTGCTGCTAGATGCTCTCACTGTGTATTTCTCCTTCTCTTCTAGTTACTCTAATTTAAACTTACTGGAATTAAAACATTTCACCTTTGGAAGAATTTTTTCTCCTAATGAACACACAACAGTTCCCAATCCATTATAGCCACGAAGAGAAAAAAATGGCAAATCTGCTCCTGATGCACTGGACTAAAAGAGAGAGAAGTATTGTATCCATCTTTTCAATGCTATTTTTGGAGTTGATGCTCTGTTCAGTTTTGCCAGCAAGGGAGCCAACAACAGCAAGAAATATGGTTATCATATTTCCCATTTGGCCTGGAAGAGTTGCTCCTCTTATGGCCGATATACAGCCTTCATGTGTCTGCTCCAAGATCTACCCACATGATGGAGGACACTTGCTTTCTATAGGCTACCTGAAGTCCAAATACTGTACAGTGGTACCTCACAAGATGACTAACTCACAAGACGTGAAACTCACAGGACGACCAAAAAAATTTAATAAAATTTATTCCGCTAGACCAGCCGCGACTCACACGACAAGCAAACTTTGCGTGATAAGTTGCGCATCATCAGTCAGCACGCTCTGTATTTCTCGTTCAGGCAGCAAGTCTGTGTGCACGTTCTGCTGATGTGGCAAGCACGTGCACATGTTCTGCCGACTCTACCGCGTGCTTTACTCCATTGTTGCACAGGCAGCAACCCCGCGCGAGAGTTCTGCCAATGCAGCAAGCACACGGGCGCATTCTGCCAACTCTACCGCGTGCTTTACTCCATTGTTGCACAGGCAGCAACCCCATGCGGGAGTTCTGCTGACGCAGCAAGAGCGCAGGCGCGTTCTGCCGACTCTACTGCGTGCTTTACTCCATTGTTGCACAGGCAGCAACCCTGCACGCACATGTGTTCTGCCAACTCTGCCGCGTGCAGTTTACTCTGTTGCTGTTCATGTGACTGACCTTGCCAGAATCCTGATCTCAATGATCTCATTGCATAAACAGCGTAAATTAAGTGAAGGTGTTCAAGAGATGGAACTCCTGAGACTTCAGACTCCAGATTCAATCTCCAGGCAGTCCCCTCCCCCTCCCCCTTCTCTCCCTCATGCTAGCTGGGATATTCTCAAAGCATGCGTGCGCGCGCGCACACAAAATAAAGCAGAAATTGTCCTTGTCCTTGCCCAAAATAAAGCAGAAATCCCCCCTCGTCGCATCTCCCCTCATAGTATGGAGGCAAGAAGCATTTCCAAACCGCCATGATGCCCGGAAAAGCTGAGGGAAAAGGCCCTTTTGCCTTGAGTGGCGGCGGCAGAGGATTCTCTGAGACAGCAAGCAGCAGCCGAGCCCAGAACCTGCCTCAAAGCAGATCCTTAAGTGCTGGTTAGTTTGCTCTATTTCTGCTTTATATCGTGTGTTAATCATGGTTACTTGTTTCAGATGTTAGGGACAATCATTTCTACATCACATTCAATTGAAAATGATTTTTTGGTGAATATTTTTGGTGGCGTGGAATGGATTGTCTGATTTTCTATTGTTTTCAATGGGAAAACCTCGTTTCACTTGAAGAGCATTTCGCGCTACGAGCGTTCTTCCAGAATGGATTAGTCTCGTCTTGTGAGGCTCCACTGTATTTGCTTTTTCTGAGGAAAGGGGTGAATGTTACATATATGTAGTTGTATATATATTTATTGCTTTATATTCTGTTATTTATCTGATCTCTCAATAGCATATATTCATACCATAACATTTACATTGCAAAGTAGATATATGACAGCTAAAAGCTTCTTTCAAGGACATGAAGCTCTCTCTGCCCATGTAACTAACTTTATTTTTGTTGCCTAGTTGTTCAAGATAAGCTTGATCAAATGGTCTTTATCTGGGAGGATATCCATACTTTGGCTGATGAAAGAGAAGCTAAACTCCTCGATGTCATGGAATTAGCAGAGAAGTTCTGGTGTGATCACATAGCTCTTATAGCCACTATCAAAGATATTCAAGATTTTATCCGAGAACTAGAAGGAGCAGGGATTGACCCTTCAGTGGTAAAGCAACAACAAGAAGCAGCAGAGGTAAATGAAATAGTGTTGTGAGGATGAAATTCTATGCCCATTTTGTGGAAAAGCTACTTAAAGTACCATACTCCTTCAAATCAAAATTGGATAATAGCATTCTAAGCAGGTTTCTATTAGTGTGCACATTTCTGAAGACGTCACCATATAGTAATGATGAGATGTAGATTAATACTTGATATCCTAATAGCATGGTATCAGGCTCACACTTTTTCCTCTCCTTTTCTCAAAAAAGGCTGAGATTTCAAAGAACATGGTTTTACTTATTAGATTGTTCAGAATTGAAAGAAAACATTACAGTCTGTTCCTCTTGACATGTGAAAAAGGAAAAAGTCTGAGAAGACAAGAACTTCTGTTGTCAACAGTACACTGAATTAACAAGATGCTTTAAGTCTCTGTTATATCTAACCTGGGCCTTTTGTGCCATAACCAGTTTGAGCTCTATTCAAGTATTTCATATATGTTTTGGCCTGGGGAGATCTGTGTTCATTCCAAATTTCTGTCTATCTGTCTGTCCACCCGTCCGCCCACCTACCTATCCATCTATCTATCAAATTTGTATGTCACGAAACTCAAAAACAACTCTCAGCAGCTCACAATAAAAACATTAAAACAACAATAATGTACATTAAAAACAATTTAAAATTAGCTGAAGATCAGCTGGACAGAGAGGGAAGGAGCAAGGGTATATATGTGGGGTGGTATGGTTGACTTAAAACACCAGCCACCTTCAGGATGGTGTACCCCCATTGGGGTCCCAAGTCAGCTGGCAGAGCCAGGTCTTAAGGTCCTTCCAAAGGCTGCAAGGGTGGGTGCAGACCTCAACTCTGGAGACATGATGTTCCACAAGGCAGGAGCCACAGCAGAAAAGGCTCTTCTGGATCTCACCAGCTGAAATTCCTTAGTAGATGGGACCCGCAGCAGGCCTCTTCTGCCAGCCCTGGTGGGGCAGGTCGTCCCCAATGTCCTGCTTTTACATTTCACATATGATGTTGTGATTCAATATTCAGCAAAAACTTCTGAGTATAAAGGAAGATTCTTACAGACCATATTCCCTCTTAAAAATGTTCTAATAAATGCTTAACCCTCTTGCAGAATGCCATTTAGATGCTAAATATAAAATGATGTAAAAGGGGAAAATGAAAATTCTACTGGGAATACCTAAGTCCCCAGCAAGGTAGTGGTAGTGCTGAGCTGACTTTGGCTTATCTCAAAAAGCTAAGTAATTCTGGATCTAGGAAATATTTTGTTGGAAGACTCTATGGAACACTAGGTTTGTAAGCTAGTTTAGGAAAAATATCTCAGAAGAAGGCAGTGGCTATATTGTATTTTTTGCATTGTATTTTTTGTGTTGTGTTTTTTCAATCCTAGATTTTATTTCAGAAATAAACATGCAATCACAATATATTTGGGTACCACCAAAATTTTCTCTATATATTGTGCTATTGTGATTTGTTAAAGTTTAAGAAATGAGAAAAAATATAGTAAAGGGATGCTAGTATTCACCTTAATGTTTTAGAATTGTGGGGAATGTACTTAAAATATTAATTCATCGAAATACAGCAATACTAAAGTGTTTCTTCTGTAACTTCTTACTGAGTAGGAAGAAGACATCAGTAATTAACAATTGGGTGGCATACACATATAATTATTATTTGTTCATAATATGCTATGATCTTTAAACAGCCATAGTAAACATTGTCACTAAAATAAATTTAGTTATCCTAAATAGTTTGCAAATTCATATTTTTCTTCATTTAGACCATCAAAGAAGAAATAGATGGGTTACAAGAAGAACTTGATGCTGTTGTGAATCTTGGCTCTGATCTCATTGCTGCATGTGGCGAACCTGATAAACCTTTAGTCAACAAAAGTATAGATGAGGTACTCTTCATATAAATATTTGATGCTTTATACTTCTCTGAAGAAATTAGAAACCTCTCATTCATTTATTCATTGAATTTGTATGCCATCCTTCTTGCCTAACAGCAGCTTTAGACAATTTACAATTATTAAAAACAATAAAAACATTCAAATATTAAAACAATATCATTATTTTTGTTAAGTTAGCAAAGATGGGGGGAAAGGAGCAGATGGACATGGGGGGAGATGTGGTCTTGTCCAGGACTGTCAACCATCTCCAGAACAATGCTGGAGGCCATTGGGGCCCTAGATCAGCTGGTGGAGTCAGATCTTCAAACCCCTCCAGAAAGCCAAAAGAATGGGGCAGATCTCACCTTGGGGACACAGTGTTCCATGGTACTGGAGCCACAGCAGAAAAGGGTCTTGAGTGACTGCATTCAGGTACTCTTGGTCCAGAAAATGGTACAACTCGCACACAACACAAAATTACATAAAAGCTTTCCTAGCCATGATTACCACTTGCTCTTTGAGCAGGAGTTGCTAGTCCAGAAGAACCCCCAAGTTGCGTACCAAGTCTGTCTGGGGTAGCACAACCCGATCCAAAATTAAATATGGTAAAGTTCTGGCTCGTGAAGCTCCATGCACCCAAAACCACTTGGTCTTACCAGGGTTCAGCCAAAGCTTGTTGTCCCCCATCTAGACTCCCACAGCCTTCAGGCATCACCAAGGATGGAGATGTAAAGTTGAGTATCATCACTGTGTATTGATGGTTACTCATCCCACAGTGGGAATGATCTGACCAGTGGCTTCATGTTGATGTTAAAAGGGAGTGGGGAGAATACCGAGCCCTGTGGCATACCACAAAGGAGTAGCCATGGGATGGACCTCTCACTCCCTGTCAGCACCAATTGAGAGGGTTTGGAGAAAGGAGTCAAACCAGCTCAGGACTGTGCCGCCCAGCCGCAAGCCCCACAATTTTGGGATAACATGGCTTATATTGAATCAGACATTGATTTAGTTACCCTAAATTGTCTGTAACCTCAGGCATTTTGTTTTAGTTGGTACAAATAATAATTGAATATAACATGGCATTTGTTCGATTGCTGAACAAAATATAACCATAGGCCTAAATTTTTGACAAAGGAAATTCTAATCTTAATTGGAAATCACACAGCAACCATGTTAACATTTAGTAACTAAATTATAACTTTATCTCTCCTTTAATTTTAGGGAGATTTACACTATTCTTTGCATTATAATTAATGATTTTTAATATATTTTTAAAGATTTAAATACATGTTCTTCTAACTCTGCTATGTCACCATTTAAAATGTAGCTAAATTCTATTTGGGATGCTTTAAATAAAGCATGGAAGGAACGTGTTGACAAGCTTGAAGAAGCTATGCAGGCTGCTGTTCAGTATCAAGATGGACTGCAGGTAAGATTTTTTTAATTAAATGTTTTTTTAATGTTAGTTTGGTAGGATATTTGGAAATATGATTTTTTAAAACTAAGCTTTTTGCCAATGAGGGCTCATTAAACATTTTTTAATAATGACTTCTAATTATTCTTCAAAATCTGTAAACATAGTACATAGTTTGAAAATGATTTGGCAAAAGTACTTGGAAGTGATCTGTTATTTTTTAAAGTACCTGTCTTTTTTGTAAAGGATGGGGGAAAGGTTTCCAAAGACAGTGCAGCTTTAGCCACTTTTGAATGCTGTGTTGTCTTTGGAAACCTTCCTTCCCTCACATTTCTCAAGTGGGTAAAGCTGCACTATCTTCAGAAACCTTTCCCAAGGCAGTGTGGGTTTAGCAACTTATCGGAAACATTTGCCAGAGAAGCTAGATCCAAAAAGAGACAACAAAGACAATTAGGCACTAAGTGCAAAAGTTGCTGCTGTGGGAAACTGGGAGACCAGGCAACTGGGCAAATGCTTTCTGGCACTTACTGAGGTTTTCTGGGGTATGGCCAACAACCACAAGGCAAAGTGCAGAACAGCCAAAAGGCAGAGATGGGTTGGAGATAGGCGGGGAGGGAAGTTAAGCACCTTGGTGATGGTAAGTGTGGGTGGACTGCCAGGTGTTTGAATTTTGATCATGTGATCGCAGAGGTACTGCAACTACTGTAACTTTGGGCAAATCCATTTTTTATTATATCATCATAATTTGAACAGTCACTGAATGAATGATTTTAAGTTGATTACTACCTGTAATAGATCAGGAGATGCTCTGCTGAAAGTGTGTACAGGTAGTCCTCAATTTATGACCACAGTTGGGACTCGCATGTCTGTCATTAAGCAGTGTGGTAATTAAGCAAGTCATCATGTGACTGGACTCAATTTTACAACTATTTTTACTGCAGTCATTAAGCAAATCATCAAGTCATTAAATGAATCCAACTTCCCCAATTGAGTTTGCTTATCAGAAGCTGGCAGGGAAGGTTGCAAATCGTGATCACTGAACCATTGTAAATGTGAGTCGATGGCCAATCACCCAAATTGTTATCACATGACTGTGTGTGTGGTGCAATGGTCTTTGAAAACAGAACATAAGATACATTTTCTGAGGTTGGCATAATTTAATGAATTTTCATTAAACTAATGGTCATAAGTTGAGGACTATCTGTATTCAGTTAAAATCAGTTAACGCTGAACTTTGGTTAGGACACTTAATTTAGCTGTAGATTTTTCAAACAAGGTCTTTGAGAGGATAAGTGGTTAAACTGTAGAAGAGATGAAAAATTAAATCTCTTTTATCAGCCTCTTCACTGTGCAATTTCCTCATTAAATACCCCTTTTAACATATCAATAAATTAAATTTAGAAGATCTGTTCAGTCATTCAAAATTGCTTTTCTTCTGCAATTTTTTACAGTACACTTCATTTATGTGTGGATATGAACAAATTTCATTCGATTTAAGTTCAAATTATTAATAGTTACTGGTGATATCTCTCATGGTAGAAGGTTGGATTTCACTCAATGAACATCATCTCACATTTTCTAAAACTATATTGTATTGCCCCATTGGCCTTGGTAAATATTACCTGCTCAGCACATTATAAGATTTAACATAATTGGGCCATTTATAATTTCAGATGATATCTCTGCTTCACCACTTCAGATCATTATCTGTAACGATGAATATCTTTGAGAAAACCAAAATTTCCCAAAATTTAGAAGTATATTATTTAAATTACAGTCCTGTACTCATTGTCTGAATAAATCCCATTAAGCTTAGTGGACTAAGTACTGATTTGAAGGCCACAGGCTTGTATTGGATATGTGAATAACATGAAGGTGATTTTGTATGATTGTATATCCCAATAGTATTAAAAGAAAAACTATATTTAGTATCTAATTTATGCAATAAAATAACATATATCTATCCAAGCATTGGACCATGCTTAAGTGTTGAAAAGATGAGTATAATTTTGTCATATTGCTTATATCTTCACAATTTGTCTTGTGTTCTTAGGATGTAGTTTTAAGGACTGATTAGTCTGCAGGATCTAGAAACATATTTTTTTCAGTTGCAGTGCTAAGCTCTAAACCATCCAGCCCATAGTCTTTGCTTGTATAGGTAGTCCTCAACTTATGATTGCACTTGGGACTGGAATTTCAGTTGCAAAGTGATGTGGTCATTAAGCGAGTCATCACATGACTGGACCCAATTTTACAACAATTTTTATTATGGTGGTTAAGCAAATCACCACAGTTGTTAAGCGAATCTGGCCTCTCCAGTTGATTTTCCTTGGCAGAAGCTAACTGGGTAGTATGCAAATCACAATCATATGATCACAAGACATTGCAACCATCATAAATGCGAACCAGTTACCAAGCATCCAAATTACAATCATATGACTGTGGGAATAATGCGACAGTCAGAAGTTTGAGGATGAATTATAAGTCACTTTTTTCCAAGGCCATTGTAACTTCAAACCATTATTAAACAAATGGTCATACAGTGAATATAAAAAAAATCTACACACCCCTGTTAAAAGCCAGGTTTTTGAGATGTAAAAACATCAGACCAAGATAAATTATTTCAGAATTTTTTCCATCTTTAACATACAAGCTGTAAAATTCAACTGAAGGACAAACTGAAATCTTTTAGGGGGGGAAATAAAAATAAAAACCTTAAATAATGTGATTGCATAAGTGGTCTAATTTTGTTTTTAATACATTGGCATCTGGGGAAAATTCAAAATGACAAAGGCACCAGCATGATGCAGGCCCCATCCAACACACACAACAGAGGCAGGGCTTGAATCTTGCTCATTTTGATACTCTCCCAAATCTCCTATAGAGATGTGCATGTGCTCTTAAGTGAAACACATGCTGTCAATTTGAGTTGAAGTTCAGGCACCAGAAGGGTACTGACTTGATGTCTTGCTCTGAGCTTCCTTCAAAGGTTATTGAAGAAATTCAGAATCCAAATAAATGAATTGACAGTTTTCAAAGGAAGGGCTACATTTCTGTTCTAGAACAAAGGGCTATATCCTCTGTTATAGGAGGCAGGACTTTCTTCTTCACCTCTCATACCCCCGCCTCAATACCCCATATCTACTTCAGAATGTTCTCCGAACTCCAGAGCAACGGGGGGGAAGGAATGTGTTGTGATGATCAGATCAGGTTTTTAAAAATCGAGAAAGATATGCAAAAAACTGAGTATAAATGTATAAATTCTTGCAGTTCTTCTAATGTAACAAAGAATACTTGCTATATTCACAGCTCATCTTTGATATGCTACTGCATTATTGCCCTATTATTTTAATTATTTTGACAGGCAATATTTGACTGGGTGGATATTGCTGGTAGTAAATTAGCTTCAATGTCACCAGTTGGAACAGACTTAGAAACAGTAAAACAGCAAACAGAAGAGCTGAAGGTATGAAATGTAACTTACCTTTTAAATCTTCTTGTAAGGGATAGTATCTTGAATCATGTAACTATTTTGTAATATAAAATTAAATTCTTACCTGTCTTGCATGACACAATGTAATTAATTTTTCACAAAAGATAATTGTGAGAGATATTTTTAATACAAGGTTATTTTTTTCTGACTACATTATTTTTTAAACGGTCTGTTTCCCTTTAAAATGTGTGTAAGCTCCTGCAGTTCCGTTTTGGATGCCATGGATTATACTTAAACTTTGAGAATTCATTCCATTTTCATAGCCTTCTGGTCTATGAAACAGAAAATCCCAGTCAACTCCAAAAGATGGTTTAGAATGAAAAGATGACTCATTCTCTTCATAATACCTGGATACTATTGCGTATTCTATGCAGGAAGTTAAAATAATATGGGATATCCTGTTTTGCAGCACTGTTTTAGACTAGATGATCCAGCCTAACTCTGTTTTTGCATGTACAAAGCTGAGAGAGATAAACTGTAAAAATAAACAAGTCATCAGCCAAAGTAAGCTTTTACAGTGATTTGACACTGAAAATTTAGGATTCCAACATTACTATAAGAATTGAAAACAAGGATTAAGAAATCATTAGGGACTGAGTTAGACAATTATTGTGATACATTACCCTGCCTTATCAGAATGTAAAATATTTCTGCATGTCTATACTTTACGCTTTTGTAGTCACTGCATAACTGCACCCAGATGTATCTCTCAGTATCTTTATTAGATAGACAGTGGGAGCCATGGTAATCAAGCCAAGACTTTCTGAATACTTGTCAAGGAAATGGGGAAAGGATGGACGAAGTCCACTGAATCATAAGCTTTGTTGGAACAGGAAGCAGTACTCAATGGAATCTTTACATAGATCTTCAAAATAACTGCTTTGACCCTCTATGCCTAGATCAACTGGTGGTATATGAAAAGTATCTGTTGCTGGTTTGTTCTAATAAGGATTTATTAAGAAGGACTTTAGAGTTTTGAAGGAATGGCTTTTAATAAAACAGGAACATAATAGCTCATAGCCCCTAAAAGTTGAAACGCAATATAAAAGTAGGCTGTGGGTTCTCCCACCCTCCCTCATAACTATTCATCTGTTGAAGAAAAAGCTTGGATTTGTTTTTCTTCCTCCTGTCATATGCCTCAATTTAAAAAAAAATGATTTTGCAAAAGACACTAACAGTAAAGGTCCACATGATAGCCATCTACTTCACTTCCTTTCCAAATAGAAAAAAGATGAAGAGTTGCAGATTTTTGAACTTGTCAAAGCTTTGCATTATAAGTTGCTCAGGAATCCAAACTATTCAATCATAGAGGAGGATGCCCCTCTTTTGTGTGATATATTGCTATGGGTTTCCCTTCCTTCAGTTAATTTCTTCAGGGGATGGATCTCTGCACCAGATGTAATTGGATTCAGTCACTTCGGATGTATCAGCATTATCTTCTCTTTGAGGAAGCTTTGAGAGACTTCCTATTTTATAGACCAAATTAAGGGCGAAACATTTCAGGCACAAGAATGATGAAATATGCTGTCCATTTATATTCTGAAAAAACTATTCCTTTAGTTATCTAACTTGTGGAGAACACTGGGTTAGAAATTTCTGCAGATTGTTTCCTTTACCCAGAAGGGCCTTTAATTCAAAACGGGCTTCCTCTAGGAAAAAGATAAGATCTTCAACACTTTATAGTAATTTTTTAGAGACATTAGGGCTCCTTTTATAGTTTTCTTTAAGCAGAAATCTGCTTGAGGAAACTCTCACTATAAATTTCACAGTAAACTAATAAAGACAAGGTGGTATTCCCTTTTGATGTTTGTGTTCTTGAATTTCTATAGCAATTCAGGAAAGAAGCCTACCAGCAACAGATAGAAATGGAACGACTGAATCATCAAGCAGAGTTGTTGTTGAAAAAAGTCACAGAGGAAAGTGAAAAGCATACTGTTCAGGATCCTTTGTCTGAACTCAAATTGTTATGGGAATGTCTGGAGGATAAAATCATTAGCCGCCAGGTAAATTGAGGTTTTGCTGAAAGCTTATTCTATGTAACAGCACATATTTTGAAACTGTAATGGAATATTTGAACTAAAGGTATAAGATCCCTGAATTTCAAAGAGCAATTATATCATTTGTTGCAATTACTAAATGTGTCTAAGCAAATTATGTTTATTAGATATTTATCAAGTACAGGTTTTGTCATCCTATTTCTTTTGACATTTCAAGAGCAATAATAGATAACAAATTGAAAAAGAAATGGCATTATGAACATTAACATCCCCAGCATATTCCAGATCATATTCAAATCAAATTCCAAAGCCTGTTATGTTTCTCACCAGAAAATTAATAATAATAGTTTTAAATCTTGCCTCTCCAACTGAGAGGCTGACGTCCTCTATACATGTAGCTCCTATTAAATTGAATAATGTTTTATTTTAAATAGGCATACATTCGACTACATAGTTAACTGACCCTTTAAAAATTGTACACCTCTATACTGATATTTGCAATTCAATTCTTTCAGAGGCAAATATTTCTACATGGCAATTTCAGTTTAGAGATCTATGCTATGAACCAGGATATTTTTTTGAAAGTAATTTTGAATTTACAGAAGGTTGCAATAGTGGGAAAAAAATCTTCCTACAGCGTAAGAATTTAGATACATAAAACTTGATACCTTAAGACAATTATAGAAGGAGCAGAATTAAAAAAGCTTCAATATGACAGAGTATTCCTTAAAAGGAGGTGGTGGTGTTTCTGCTGCAATGTTTACAAACTCAGAAAATATGCAGTATAGTTATTTGTATTTATATACATAGCACTATTAAAAAAATGCTTCTAATGGATCACAGTAATTAAAGCAAACCTGTGCTCCTAGGCATTTATAATCTAAACTTAAAAGAACTTTAGCTGATGAATAGCTCAGATAAACACAGCAACATGGCTGAGGGTTGAAATGAACACAGCAGCATGTGTTTATGTTTTCTTTCAGTTAGGACTGAAGAATAGGGGATTAAAAGAGGCTTTACACAATAACAGTTGCTTTCTGTTTTAAACTAGACACTTGATAAATAAATGTGAAAGGAAAAGCAATTTAGACACAGATTCCAAGTAATATATTGGGATCGTAATTTTATGCACCTTGTGTCACTGAAATATAAAATAAGTTTAAGAAATGAATTAATCATATATAACTATTATATACATCTTATTAGTTTCCTTTTTCCTAATTTCTTTTCTTATGATTAATTTATTTTAAAAAGTATAATACATGTTTTTACTGTAAATCATGCTATATTATATCTTTATTATATTTTACTAATACAGTTTTTAAAAATAAAACAAGATATTGCAACAGAGATGTGAGGTTCAGAGAGAGAAGATTCTTGGACTTTGATGATGTTAAAATGTAATCCCTAAACCTGCCATGGAATGATAAAGTCACTGAGTCTCAAATTAGCCTCTCGTAGTTCTTGTGAGAATACTATGAAGCAAATATGTTACCTTTAAATGCTCTTTCTAATCTGATTATTTTTCATAAAATATAAGTTGTAAAATAAATGTTAGATAGCATTTCTACATATTGAAATGTATATGTGAAATTTCAACATATTGAAATGCTTGAAGATTCAGCATTTGTGTCATAATTTCAATTTATATGTTCTTGTTTTTGAACAGCATAAACTGGAAGGTGCTTTATTAGCTTTGGGACAGTTCCAGCATGCTTTGGATGAGTTGCTGACATGGCTGACACATACTGAAGACCTGCTGAATGAACAGAGACCAGTGGGAGGTGACCCCAAGGCTATTGAAATTGAACTGGCCAAACATCATGTATGTAATTGGTATTTCTGGGCTACATTGTTAGGTGTAATTACTTAGTGGAAATAACTGTCCTATATTAACCACTGAAATAGGTCTAAATATTAACATAGTGCAAGAATGCAAAATTCAGGAAAATAAGCAATTAGTATTCGAGAAGCCAAACTTCTGTGCAGACAAATGCAAGAATCAGCTGAGGCAATCTTGTGCCAGCCCAAAGATCAATCAGGGAATCAGAAGCAACACACATTCAGGAATTCATGTCTGAGGCTGGAAAGTTAGTTTGCCAACTTGTCTGATTCCTAAGCCCCTTTTCTTACAGCACTGATTCACGCATCCCTATTTTCTTAAGTCATGCCTTTTTTTGTTTTGCTCAAGTGATTTTATTTATCTATCAAATTCATATGACTGCCTATATAACAAGAAGTGACTCTGGGTGGCATACACAAAAAATATAAAACAATAAACATATCAAACACAGTCATGTTTTTTTTTTAATGTTTTTTCTGCTTATGTACAGGCAAAGGATCTTCTGCTCAGGCTGTAGGCTAGATGATTCAACATGCTGCTGTGTTTTTGGAGCAAGTATCTGATTACCTATATCTGCTCCAGAATTGTTGGCTTGTTCTCTGACAAGTCCTGCTTTCTCTGGGCATTTTCCTCAGAGATCTGAGAACCTGTGGCTCCTAAATTGCAAGTTCAAAACTTGTTGCATCCCGGTTCTCCAACTTTAAGTCTGACTCATCAGACAGAACCATAATACTAACTTTCTAGTACCTTAATATTTTGATTTCTATATAGAGACAGTAATATTAAAATAAGTCTAACAATCTAGAAATATTGATACAAAATTATTGTTTTTCTTTGAAGTTCCAAGTCATAGAGGGCTGAAATTATCTTCTTGTATTATTGTAAATAATCAAGGCAATAAAATAAACTATAGGTATGCTAGTGGTTTAGCAAATTAATGTTATGTATTTCCTGTTATTCATTTTCCATGATAAAAGTGACAGATAAACATTTCCTCTTTGGAAGGTAGCAGGTAATACCTGATATCCTAAAAGATAATCTTCATCACAAAAGAAATAGAAATTGGCATCTGTTCCCTAAAGAAAATTTCAACTTAAAAGCGTGGTGGACATATATTTAAAACAATAACACTTTTATTTTTCCATATTTGATTTAGGGAGTGAAGATGACGCAGTAATTCCTATTATTGATAACATAAAGCAATCCATAGTTTTTATTTTCCTTCCAAACCAATAAATCCCCAATGTTATTTCTACATTGTAAAATAACTTCAGGGTAAATCATAGTTGTTTGTTGTATTGAAATAATTTTATTAGTATGCCTGTTGTGATTTCCCATACAATCTGGCTAATTTCATACCAGTAAAATTTAATCTGTAGAAATATTTAACTCACAAGATAAAGTTGCTCAATAGAAAACCAGATTGAGAAATTGGTATTCAAAATATTCAGGACAGCAAATTTACATTCTGGGACTGCTCCTTAACTTTAGCTGCCTTTGAATTCCCTAGGAACAATGACTCTGCATAAGTGCTTCAGATGTGACTGATGAAAATTCATGAGATAATGACATACAGTGTGCTTTATGTACCAGCTACCTTTGAGGAGCATCAGAAACCTCAGTTGGTACAAAATACAACAGCATGACTGCTAACAGCTGTCCAATACTGGGAATATTTGCTGAATTTATGTTGTTCAGTTGCGCAGTCATGTCCGACTCTTCGCGACCACATTGACTGCAATATGCCAGGCCTCCCTGTCCTGCACTGCCTCCCAGAGTCTTCCCAAGCCCACGCCCATCACACTGACTATGCTCTCTATCCATCTCATCCTCTGTCATCCCCTTCTCCTCTTCCCTTCAATCCTTCCCAGCATCACAGTCTTTTCTAATGA
>JANHZU010001211.1:788800-799995 GCA_032468055.1 Acrochordus granulatus
ATTAGATTTAATGTTCTGTTTGCATTTTGCCTAGCAGCAAAACGGCAAACAACATTGTCCATGAAACAGATGGTTATTTGTAATTTATGTGTATGGATCAACTGAGAATGGCCCTGTTGTCTTTGTCAAGGTCAGTTTTGCAGCTGCCTACAATTCTTACATCCCTGAGACAATATAAGAAGTGCCCATTCATGAAATACTGATAATTACTTCCTAGCACTATTCCTCTGATAGACTGCAGACAAAAATAATAGAGGAAAAAAGCCTCAGGTTGCTTGTATACATCTGGACTACTGTACACTTTTTTTGCCATAGGGATGATCTTTCTCACATCATTTAACTAAGTGACTTGAATCAGTTAACCTGTGGAATGAAAAAATTGCTCACATGCACTTCACACATTACCATAATAGGTTATTCAGAGTGTTTTTCCCAAGAAAAGAAAATAGTAAGCAAAAGCTGTTCATAATGAAGGATGTATTTAATCTCCCTGCCCTTCTCTCTCCCAGTTCTCTGAAGGTCCTGAGACTGGCAAAAATGAAATATGTGGTTGAAAGGCATCAAGAATCTAAAATCATGCACTTTTTTCCTTGTTACACAAGCTCATTCTGCTGACTTGGAAGGAAAGCAGAGTAGTATGATGAAGAACCTTTATAACATAGTGTGCGCCTGACCTGGCAGTTACGCACTGTTTTTCTGACATTGGTTTTAGTTGGGAACATGTTTGAGATGCATTGCCCTGCAGTGTTAAAAAAGCCAAGTAGGTAATCTCTGAGATGAACAATACTAGGCACTATTCTTTCTGTCTCTAAGGTTGCCTTAGTGCATGCCAAGACCTTTGCACAAAACCCGGGCGCTGATGAGATCTGTCACAGTTTCATCATGTGGCCTGGCAAATTATCAGAAAAAAACACGGCTTATGGTAAGCCTTGGTTAATACTCTTGAATCACCTCAGAAATGCTTTGCTAATGTTTTGCATTTTCAGCAAAACATGAGTGTAACAAACTCAGCTCTCATCATGCCTTTTCATGGCAATTTTTTAAAATTTGCAGTTCCTTGGGGTTACATCTGGCCCTTTCAACAAAACTGAATTGTGGATATTACGTAAAAAATGTTTGAATATTTGAAAGGTTTGAGTCATTCTTGCTTTAACATTGGGAACTGGCTGAGGCATAAATAATACCTGAAGAAAATGCTAAGAAGCCTTTGCTTACTATTGTGACCAAAAGCAAGGACATAGCTTTTTAAAATAAACACTAAATATAATTGTCTGAGAGTTCCTGTATTTAAATTTGCCTGCCTTCTTATATATGTATTTTTCACAGGTTACAAGTGACTGGATAACAAAAATATATTAAAAAATCAAGTTTAGAACAATAAAAATTAAATTCAAAAACAGAAAGCTGAAACAAGAGACTGAGAAACAGGAAGAGATGGCAAGGTCCACAAAAAGTGAAAAAGCTTTTGACTACCAGGAACTAGATAACACAGTTCAAAAAAAGCTGTTCAAACTTTCCTTTTGTTCATTCATTTTTACACACTTTCACTTCCCTAAAGTATGGAGGATGGCAATGTCTTTGCAGCAAGGAGAAACATCATGCGTTGGGCTGATCCTCATGCCAGGATTTAGGACCAAGTGGAAAATTTGGAGAGAGGGCTGTGATTCAAGGCAACATGCACTTAACAGCAGTGAGACTTCCAAACCAAAATCACTGGCATGATATTTACTTCAAAGGGTTTTTTACAACTGGTCTGGAGAAGGGACTGGAGATCAAAGCACATATTATATTAATTACTTAGCACATTGCTGACTCTTTTGGCACCGATACAAGCGTTCTATATCCTTTTCTCTCTCCTGTGGGTATCTTTAGGGAATGGGGTGAAATTTGAATCTTTCTGGGGAAAACTGTCCAATCTTGTTTCAAACCTCACATATTTAACAGAAAGAAACAAATATAGAGGCTTAACTGCATTGCTTGTCATTAATGTAACATCTCTATTCCTATAATGGCCTCGACTCAGCTACTGACCTGGTCTAGTAGGTGAAAACAGCAAACCAACAAAGCTGTCATGACCTGGGTTATGGAGCAAATGGATGCTGAGAACTTCTTCCAGTGCACCTAACAAAAAGCACACAATGAAAGACATGAAGAAACAGTTTAAGGAGTCACTGTGCACAACTATAAGGGCAGAATCAGAATAAAACCATGTCGTACCATTTAACCGCTAGCCTGCTGGAGAGGGCAGGTGTAATTGCTATGCAAAAATTGCAATTCAATAACAAAATTCTCAAGAGCTATTCATCAGTTATCAGTCCATCCCTGAAAACTTGGGAGTGGCCATTCACGAAAGGGGTTGCATCTCCTCACCTCCATGGCTCACAAAACCCAACTGATTGTTCCAAGGTTAGAATAGCCCAGCATTTAGGTGAATTCTTGAATCAGCTTTTAATGCAAATATTGTCTTGGAATTCTGGACAACTAATGCATCAAGCAGTTACATTTCTGCAAGCCTGCTTCTGCTCCCTGCCAAGTAGCAAGATTTAATTTCTTCACCTCGTCAGAATGGTATAGGACAAGTCTTAATGGAAATTGATTTGAATTACGGTGAAGACAGTTTGTTACGTAGAAAATAATAACTTATTCAGCATCCACAGAACAATGAATAAGTGAAAGAGCATGGGAGGAAAAGTCACTGTGTAACTTAATAAGTGATAGCCAGTTTGGTGTAGTTGTCAAGGCATCAGGCCAGAAACTAGAAGACCATGAGTTCTAATCCCACCATAGGTGTGACACCAGCTGGATGATCTTGGGCCAGTCCCTCACTCTCAGCCGTAGGAAGGAGCCAAGGACAAAGGACTTCTCAAAACATCGCCAAGGAAACTTCAGAGATTTGTCCTGGCAATTGCCAAGAGTCAAGACAGACTTGAAAGCAAAATAAATATCTTAAGTAAGTCAAATGTGTATTTTTAACCATTGCACTATTTGAAGCCTAACACATAGACAAAGTTATCTTGATTTAGAAACAAAACCAAAATAGAATGTTGTTACTGTACTCTTTGGCCGTCGTCTTCTTTCAAGATATACCATTATTATACATCTATTTTTCACCATGAAGTCTAAAACTTCAGAACACTTCATTTTCTCAGCAGAATTATAAATATCTAATGCATCAGTTCTTTATATGGCATTCCTCCCTCTGATGATAGTGAAGGGGGGGAATCAGAAAGTTGAATACAGTATTTTAAATTTTTTCTTGTTGGTTTTTATGTTAATGGTTTTTACCAATCTAGACTAAGAAATGAACTGTTTAGAAGAGGTTTTGCTCAGTGTTGATAAGGAAGGAATATATGTGCTGAAGGTTGTTCTACCCAGCTTGATTGAAACAAGAGACAAACACAGCTGACATAAAAGGCCATAGAGGAACACAAATCTCATAGACAGCTTGAATAAAAAGGGGGCCCAAAGGGAGAATTTCTCTTCAATTATTCTCTGGGAGAGCCCCCACCTGACTGCAATAAAACTAGAAGTACCATCTGCTGAAAATCTCATTAGCATAGACATACCCAAAAGTGTGCCAGATGGTGTTTTGCTACCCACATCTGTTTGGCTACTATGTTCAGCTTCTTTTGGATAATGCTTTTTTATAGACCAAAGACTCTGTAAGAAAGGAGGACAGCATTGCCATCTAGCCACACTTTCTACTATACGGGTTTCATAATGGTTCAAGAAATCTGTGATTAGATTTTATAGAGAAGTAGAATCTGTAGCTTGGTTCATATTATGGTAAGACGCTGGGTCTATCCAAACTTTGTTGTTTTTAGAGAAGATACCAATTTCTTCCCAAATTGACTTTCAAAGTTTACCTATATTTCCAGAGCAAACACATTACATTACAGCGAGAATAGAAGTTGACCCACCAGCAATGCAAAATATTGGGAGTACACATATCTGTGGGTAGAATAAATTGAATAAATGAATGAATCAAAAAAGAAATAAATTCATAATTTGTCATGATTACTTTAAATCCTATCAATGTTAATTTTATGTAGAATTAAGCCTGGCTTCAGTCCAAGACAATTTTTGCAGTCTGATAACCTGTTCCCTGAACCAAACTCCAGATTAATCACAAGTCATGTCAGCCTTTCCCAGAACTGATCTAGATTGGAAAAGTCTCATATAAGAGCATGAATTGAACCTGGACATTAAAAGCCACAATATTTAATATTATTCTATATCTTATTCCCAGCTATCTAAGGCTAGGAAAGAATATTTGACCCCTTCACTGATTTCATTGACATCTATCTTTCAGTGGTGTTTGTATAAACGGATCAGTCTAATAAAGGTGTCCATTGGCAAACCTGCTGAGCAATTCAGCAAACTATTCAGTTCCCATCGCTTGACTAAATGAAAGTCTTTTTCCAGCCAAAGGGACAGTGTGCAGAAGCCATAGTTACCATTAGACACTACAGGCATTTGCTGTTTCCTGGAATTTGAACAAGGTCAGAATCTGAGAATATTTATGCCTGTTCATTTTCCTGTTCCTTTGTCTACAGGAATTTGAAATCCTGCTGAGGTCTACATTATGCATAAATTGGATGACTGGAGAATAGATTGGCGCAAAGAAAAGGGAAGGGAAGCCCACTTGGTTACTGCGGACAAAGAAATACATGATAGAATCCAGGAGGAAGTTTTCCTGATCATAGAGCCATAGCTGAACATAAGCTGAATGAGACATATCCCCTAGTCATCCCTCTGCTTCATGCAGGAATCCACTACATTATTTCTGATGGTCTCCCCACTATATTTACAACGAAAGCTGTAGCTCTTTTGATGTGGGAAAAGCTGTAATTCAAGAGCTGAACTTTTTTTTGCTGTGGTGTCTTGTTTACTCATTTAAGGAATGTTCTCTAGAAATCTTTTGCACCATTCCTGTATAATGAAAGAATCCAAGATTTCAACATAGTCTTTAAATGTATTCAGCCTGTGAAGACAGCCCACATGAAACATACTTTTACTTTATTCTACTATTTTGGAAACTGCACTCTAAAATGTTAGCATGCTTTAGACAATTGCTTGTGATTGATTGATTGGTTGATTGATTTAAAAGCCTTATAGAGCTGCCCATCTCTGTATGATTCTTGGCAGCTAACAGTACTTTGAAACAATAATAAACAAATAATTACAACCACATGATTCATTGATTATGTGCCACCAAGTTAATGTTGATTCTTGACCACATAGGTAGATTTTCTCCATGACAAATGACAACCATAACACAGTACAAAGGCATTAAAATCTAACTTTAAAACCTTCCAACATAGAAATTATTCAAAACCAGACTCACTTAATATCCAGCTGACAGCCTAGTCTTTGAGGCCTTATGAAAGGCCAACAGGGTCACGACCTTCTAAATCTTCAATGAAACTGTGTTCATACAGTAGTTGTACAAGAGAGAAGGCACATTTTCTTGGTCCCGTCAGATAACGCCCCAGCCTGAAGCAAGCCCACTCAGTTGGATTGGGTGGGACTGGAAGAGAGTACTGGATATAGGCAGTGATGTGCGCCTGGTCCTGCCCATGAGCAGCTTTATAGGTGGTACTGTAATCAGCACATTGAAGTGCACCTGGAAACCCATTGGAAGCCAGTGTAGTTCTCAAAGTTGGGGTGTCCCATGAGCTACTGTTGATATGCCCAAACCTGCACACACTGCTGCAATATGGACAAGTTGAAGCTTCCAAATATTCTCCAAGACAGTTCCATAAATTACATTTCAATAGTCCAAATCAGAGATGTTTAAGGTGTGAATGACCATGATGGCGCAATTGCACATTTTTTCTCCAAAGTGTGATGATAAGTGTGAAGATAATCACAGATCCTCGCTGTTAATTTTCTCATGTCCATATCAGCTTTCAGAAATTCAGAACAATGCCTTTAGGATACTACAGTTTGGATGAGGAATTGCAATTCTGTTTAAGTTGCGGTAACTGCAATATTTTACAAGACTTTAGATTGTTTTTTTTTTAAAAAAAACAGCTTAAAAAACAATATTTGCATTCAGAAAAAAGTGCAGAGTCTAATCTGGCCTGATCTCCTTTTGATATTCTTGGAAAGTACAATCAAGAAAAGCACTGAAGCAGTTCTGAGTCTATCAGTTGGCCAAGCTAAATGGTTTTTGACTTTCATCAGTCATGACATTGTATTTTCAAATCCATTTCTGTGGCAATGTGGATTCAGAAACTGATTAACTCAATAAGGATCACAGAATACTGAATAACGCAACCGGCCCTTGATTCTCTATGTAAATGTGCACGCACAATGCCAGCTCCATTCTGCAGGATGCAAAAAGCAATAAAAGAAATGCCAACCACTATTTTTTAACTCTTTGAATCATCTCTGTTGCTCTGCAAATATAATTCTTCCTTTGTGCAATGGAAGGAACTGATGTAATGGTCCTATACTAGTACAATGAAGTTCATTGGGATCACAGCCAGCATATTTCCTTCCAGAGTCTGCTCATCCAGTCAGCTTAATTATGAGCAATTGTTTGAGTTCCAGAGAAATATTAGAGAATGGAAAAAAGGAACCTCAAGCCCTCATTTTGTAACTGATTCACGCTTTGGCTTCTGCTTCTGCCCTACAGTTTAAGGATTGTATCCCAATGGATTGGCCTTGCCATATAAGCACATATCCACATTTTATTTTGACAAGGTTCTAGTCCAGGCATTTGGAAAATGAAGAAATTTCATCAGCCACAGGCTAGATTTCTTTGTTAAATGCACATCTCCAAAAGATCCAAGACTTGCTACTGCTGGTACCTCCAGCTTTCAGCTCCTATGCCCAGTTTTAGTGATAACAATTCTTTTCTCCTAGACCTTGACAAACATCCTATTTGTCTCTATTTGCAGAACAAGCTGTGTCTTCTATAAATGGGAATGGTTGCCATACATCAAATTCTTCTACTGCTGTTGAACTTGCAGCCTCTGTTGAAATACCTTTCTTTAAAGGCACATTGTGGGTATAAATTAATCTTAACAAGAAGAAATAGGAAATCTGGAAAGGTTAATCATCCTTTTGATATACTTTAGGTCCCTCAGACTTCTTAAAATGTTTATGTTGAAGGGGAATTATAAAATTTGCTTCTATGTTATTTTATACAAAATCTGATGGTAATCTTGGAACATGCCAAACCCTTAAGTTTGGGCTGGTTTTTCTAGAACACTTTTGCCATCTTTAAGTATATTTCTGATTTACAGTTCAATTTGCTTTGGATATAATCTCAGAATAGGGCTGTGCTTGTGGGATGCCTCTGAAAGACATAGCTCCATTCATGACATCCACACAATATTCATCAGTGTTCTCTCACCTGGATCTCCTTCCAATTCCCTTGATGAAACATGCTGGAAATGGTTGCTGAGCACTGACCACAATAGGTCACTGATTAACAAGTAATAGATGTTTGTTACAGTCTGAAATTCCTTGAGGACACTAGATGGGGGACACCTGCTCCAGAGAAGTGCTGTCAAATTTGCTCTCTCCTTTTTGTGGTCAGTGAGTGCAAAGGCACAAGAATAAATAATGCCCATGGGACAAAATCAAAACTATCATGCCTGAATTCACATGATCTGTTAAGCCATAAGGTAGTATTATTGATTTGGCTCAGCATGTTGTGTGAACCCAGCCAACATGATGACAGAATATTGAACATTATGTACAAAATAGAACTCTGTCTTCTGTGGATCAATAGCAGGAGACAAACCAAATTTAATGGGCCAAAAGAAGCAATGTTCAAGTAAGCAAACGGCAGTCCTCATTTCTCCTTATAAGTTTGACCTACAATCCAGAACAAAGGACAGGTATAACTTCTGCAACAGAAGCCCCAGTACTAAAGTCTAAACTAAGATGGATCCCATAACTGCACACTTCTCACCATGAACCAAAACTGTTCCTTCTCCCATTCTCTAAAATGACATCATCTTGATCTAGAAAATATTGACTGCTGATGAACTGCCACTGAATGGATTTCACTCATTTTCAGTTGGGGCAGAATCAAGGGTAAAGCACAGAGTACTTTTTGGCATGAGATCCCAGAGGAGTGTTTCTTTGACACTCCCAGCATATGTGATGCTGACGTGATGCTGGCCAGAGAGCCTGTGCAGGGGCAGAAAATCAACAGCCTAGATCTCCAAGCAAGTTTTTCTTCTCACATTTTCTTCTAGGCTCCAAGTGGGAGGTCTCCTTCCCTTCCTCCTCTGGCATGGGAGATGGGTACTGGTGGATTATCCAATAAATCCCTAAAGTGCATAAAATATAAAATAGCTGGATTCTATATAAAGCCCTTGGCAGTGGTTCATTACAGTGCCATTGGCCTCAATGCTATTCTTATTTTTAGATGCATGTTGAACATAATATGCTGGGAATGACTGAATTACTTGATGAGCAGCTATGCATGCCAAAAAAAGATTTGTGTGTTTAAGTAAGAAAAAATAAACATACCTAAATCCTTAATGCAGACTCAGGTCAGCAAAGAAAAACGCTGTTGGTGAAACTATAATACAAATTTCAGCTATGTAATATCACATACCTTCATAATCTTCACCTGGGACACAGTGGCCTACCAGTTAAGACTCTGGGTTTGTTGGCCAGAAGGTTGGTAACCCAAGTTCGAGACTCAAGCACCACCATGTAATAGGGTGAGCTCCCATTACTTGCTCTAGCTCCTGCCAGCCTAGCAGTTTGAAAGCATGTAAAATAGGTACTGCCTAATTTGGTGGGAAAGGTAACAGCGTACCATGCACCTTGGCATACAGTCATGCTGGCCACATGACCATGGAAGCATCTTTGGACAATGATGCTTCCTGTTTGGCTAGGAAATGGAGAGGAGCACCTCCCTCTAGAGTCAGATACGACTGGTAAGGGAAGCCTTTACCTTTCATAATCCTCACACTCTGATTGAGTTATTCCTTGCAGTAAATTCTCCAGTTTCATAGGAGAGACGATGGAAGAGGAAATTTTTTTCCTGAATTAGAGCAGAGATTTCTACACCCAGTTCTTCATAAGGAAGAAAGACCTTTCTTCAGGCAGAAGGTGGGGTCGTTATCCTGCCTTGTCTTGAGAGAAAGAAGCTCGTCTTCAGGAATGGAGGATTTGCTGATATCTGCACCAAGTCTTTGCTTCAAGTGCATGAATCATCTAGCCTGGGGAAGTTGAGAAGAATCCAGTCCTTCAGACAGGTAAAGGCAAAGTTCCCCTGGCAGTCATGGCCAACCCCAGGGGGTGGTGCTCATCTCCATTTCCTAGCCAAAAAGCCAGCATTGTCCAAAGACACTTCTGTGGACATGTGGCAAGGATGATTATGTGCCGAGGCACATGGATGCTGTTACATTTCCCACCAAAGGTGATACATATTTATCTACTTGCATTTTTATGTTCTGTCAACCTGCTAGCTTGGCAGGAGCTAAGCAGATAACAGGAGCTCACTCCATTGCATAGCAACTCTTGGGTCTTGAACTGCCAAGCTGCCAATCTGTCAGAGGCTGGGCAAACGACTGAACCAAGAGCTGGGTATTTCTGCAATTCTACTGAAAGCTTCATTTCTGAGGGTTGCAAACATGTTAAAAGAACAATCAATACAAAATGGTGGAAGGAGCAGCTCCGGTATATATTTTCACTGCTGTTTATTTTAACAAGAACCTCCTTCTGCAGATGCTCCCAGGGAGTCAGTCAGCAGTCAGCAGTCAATATGACTCCTGTGTTCAATGGCACTTTCTCCCAGGTCAATAGAAATAAAATGATAATTTTCTTGATGCAAATAGGTGCTGCTGCCTTTCTTTGCAGGATGGTGCAGGTGTACATCCTGTGCCACTGCTAGCTGATGTTTATTCTCAGGCATTATTAATATGCAGACTTTTAATGGCTGTTGTGACAGAAAAAGAAGTCCCTACTTCTTGGCCTTGCTTAAACTGATACTTGAAAAGATTTAATGGTGATTCTAGCTGGTGAAATGCACCAGCTAGAATGACTTTGGAGAGGAGGATTCAAATAATGATTTATATCTTTATAATTCCTGGGATTCTACTCAGAGGTTCTGTTTACAAGACCTTGGATCAAAATAGCAGCTGATTTACCGATATTTAAGCATCAAAATCTCCTCTGTTAGAAAGAAATAATTTGACATATTATTCAAGAGCACCTCCTAGACTATTGTGACATTCTCTTGGAAAGCAAATAGAAAGATTGCATAGATTGTGCTGGTAAAACTTCAGTGGAACAATATGATGACCATTTGCATCTCATATTAACTCTTCTCTTGAGAGAAAAAAAGGACTGTTCTAGTTCAAAACTGGAGTAAAAAGAATCCAAAAAAGTTATAAAAATGAAATGAAATATTTGATGGTAATTATTAAGCACAATAGGTTTCAAAAAGTTTGTTAAACAAAAGAAGAACCTATTTATGACAAAAAGTATCAACGAGATGCTCATAGGTATCAAGATATCTCTATATTATCAAAATAAGTTGCCAAAACATTAGAAATCTTAAACTCTTCATGAGATTTCAAACACCTTTCAAAAACCTGCCTGATCTGATGAGATGATGAGCATTTTTGTAAGAACTAGTTTAAGGATGTAGCCAGATGAACTCCTGTTGGATAATTTATTATACTGTGCTTTCAGGTTTATACTGTTGATTATATTTTACATGATAGCTTTTTAATTACTGTATTGTGATTATGTGTAGCTGCTTGTAAGCTGATTAGAATAAACTGACCTTTCTGGCATGATAACCCTCATAATAAGTGAATAAATAAAATAAAATGTGTGAGTTTTCATATGAAGGCTCAGCAATTCTTAACGTACTACTGTATAATTCCATCGGGGTGGAGGACTCTGAGTCTCCACGGTCAGTTTTGCTGTGACTGCTAGATGGACCAGACACCTCATCAGTACAGCTACACCTGGTTGGGTTTGTTCATGTCCACACCAATATCATGGAAGACAGCCCAGACATCTACCAGAAGGCTGATATTCCCATCATCACACAAACTGAAGGAGAAAGGAAGGAAACCCCAGGTGGGAGAGGAGATTTTCTGGCAATGCCAAGCAAAAGGGGGCTGGATTGCAGGCAGGCAGGCAGGCAGGCAGGCAGGCAGGCAGGCAGGAAGGAAGGAAGGAAGGAAGGAAGGAAGGAAGGAAGG
>JANHZU010001212.1:0-10215 GCA_032468055.1 Acrochordus granulatus
TGGATTAAAGGCGAAACGTCTTCGACTTGAGAAAAATCCAGTCCAGATGCCTGTTTTTTAAACTTTGTTGCGAAGAAGAGGAAAGGGGAAAATCCAGTTGTCCATTTGAAAGTGCCAAATAGGCAAGATGATTTTCTTCAGATTCTCAGAGCTCTTAAACCCTTTGAAGACAGCTATTTTACAATATCTTCAAGAGGAACTTCTATGTGCAGCAAACCTGTGGGAGATCCTAGCCCTCTCTTTGATTAAGAGAGAAATTCGAAGGAGCTGATCTATTCACCAACTCCTCTTTTCACTATGGCTGGAATCTGCCATTGTTTTCCCTGGAAGTCCCCCAAATCCAATTCCATTCCAAGCCCTATTAATTCTTCTGACTGGAAGCAGACAGCAAATCAAGCATAAAGACACTATGCAAAGGCTTTTACCATTGTCCTTACATATGTCTATATGAAATAGAGTCAATAATTCTCATAATCCTCTACTGCCTTACAAAGCAGCCTTGGTTTTTAGAGGTAGAGATGGATGGGCAATTGTGAACATTATCAATAACTTCATCCAGGAGGAAGGTGACTACATAAATCAGGCATATTGATGTCCAGTGATCAAGAGAAACAAAATCTAATGGGCTCAAACAGAAAAAATATATGAACGGAGGAAAAATGGTAAATCTAGAACCTTGTATCACCTTTACTAGGTGAACCTGTTTTCTTTAACCTGGGAAATTACATGAAGTTTTGAACATACGGGCTACTAGAAATTGTGGACACCAAGAAAGCTATAATTTGATTTCTATTAATATCAGTCAAAGAAGTAGGCCAAAGTTGTTTAGCAATACTTATGTAAGGCAGGATTAAGGTACAAAAAGAGGGCATGAGAGGACCGAAAGGGACTTCATATGATAGATATAAGAAGTTCCACAGAGTTTTCCCTAGGTGAAAATGGGTTTGATAATATTTGCCCGAGAAATTAGTTGAACTTCTACATAAAATCAGTTTGAGTTTGATCCAAGAAACGTGGTACATTTTTTTAAAAAAAATATACCATAACTTGGATCACCATATGCTTGGACACTTAATGAATTCTGGATGTTCTTCTAGTATTGCAGCATGCTTCATTATAACAGTTGCAAGTGCCAATATGAAACTGTAAAAATTGCATTAATTTCTGAAGGAAAGCACAAAGGAGAGTCTAACCTCTTCCCAAGTAAATGTTTCTGAAATAATCCATATACCCAAGTAAATCATTATTATACACTGGATTGAAAAAGAAGAAGAACTTCTCAACTGTTGGATATATTTTATTTATCCTTAAAAATGAACAGGGAAAATACAAACAAAGTCATTGGGTAGAGAAGTACTTGAGAACCATTTCAAGAAATGACATACAGTTATCTATTTTGTACTGATGTTATCTGTACATCAGATAACAGTCTGATGTTATCATTCAATGGTAGCACATCAGTTATTAGACATACTCTTCATTAGGTAGAGAAATGCATTATTAGTTTGGCCTCTGGATGATAAATTACTCCAAGGCATCAATAGAATGGGGTGTCACATCAGCAATGCATTACTATGAAACATTATCAGAGAAATAGTTCACTCAGCGCCAAATCTTACAGGATACTAAAATCCTCTGAGGCACTAGGAATGATTTTGACTCATTTTAAGGAGTCCATGCTGTTACAGGGTTTATCTACACATTCACTATTGTTGAAGAGCACACCATTTTGGAACAGATCAACATATGAATTAAAATTTGTTTCAGTTGCATACATTTTTTCCTAATATTCTATGCCTTTATTGAACACCTAGCATCACTGCTGCAGAACAGAGATATCTAGAAGATAAATCTGGATCTGTTGCTCAATTTCTAGGTAAGCTGCAATGTATCCAGAAGGGTTTGTGGACCTTTTCCAAAATTATAACACTATAAGGAAGGTAGTTCAGAGTTACCTGGAGTGAATTTTTGCAGAGGGGTCTGCAAAATCTACTTGAAGTCACAATAAATCTCTAACTTAAAGACTTTGAAAATTAATTTTACATTAATGTCTTTTGCAAGTTTGTCTGGAATTATTGTATTTAATGAACAAATACAACATACCCAAATATAATAAGAGTCCCCATGGGCATGAATTGCATCTTTATTGGCTTAAAAATTCAGATATGGCCCTTTTTATGCTGTTGAAAATAGAAGAATATACAGGAAGCTATAATCTGGTTTCCTTATTTTGGATTTGTGTTCGTCACTCAGTCAGCCAGATGTTTAGACTGGATTTGGCATTTTTGTACACCTATCGAGTCTCTCCTAAGAACCTGAGATAGGCAGATGCTATTCTTTTATGTTGTTAAAGGTGCTGTTATAGGATGTAAGCTGTTCCAATTAATACTGCCTTTATCAATTGACTGATGGTGAATTTGTCAATGTCAATAGTGTTCAAGTGGTGCTCCAGTTGTTTTGAGATTGCACCCAAGCCTCTTATTACTACTGGTACCATTTTTGCTTTCTTTTTCCACAGTCATTCTATTTGAAGATCTTTGTATTTTGTGATTTTCTCAAGTTCTTTATCTTCTATTCTGCTGTCTCCAAGTACTTCCCTGTCAACTATCCAGACTTTTTTGTCTTTCTTATTGACAATTGTTAAGTCTGGAGTGTTATGTGGCAAGTGCCTTTCTGTTTGAATTCTGAAGTCCCAGAGCAATTTAGCTTCTTCATTTTCTATTACTTTCTTTATTTTATGATCCCACAAATTCTTGTTTGCAGGGAAATTATATTTCTTGCAGATCTTCCAGTGTACCACTGTTGCTATTTTATTATACTGTTATTTGTAGTCAATCTGTGGAATCTTCCTGCAGCAGCTAACTAAGTGATTTTCTGTTTCTTCAGGTTCTTTGCAGAGATGGCATTTGCTGACAGTTGTTGTCTTCTTTATTCTAATCATCTATGCATTTGTCCTTAATGCTTGGTCTTGTGCAGCCAGAATTAGCCTTTCTGTCTCTTTCTTCAGTTTTCCTTCTCTTAGCCATTGCCAGTCTTGTTATTATCTGCTTTGCCTTCTATTTTTTTTAATGTATTAGCCATACAATGCTTTACCTTGCCATCCTCTTTTCTAGTTTTCATTTGGTCTTTCTTATATGCCAGCTTCATCTCTCCAGTAAGCCTTCCTAGTATATTAATTTTAGTGCATCTTCTTTATTGCCCTTCTTCCAGAGCCCTTTTTATTTCTTCAGCAATCTGGTGTACTTGTAACATTCCATGCCTACCTATTTTCCTTGGTAGTAGAGTCTGTCAACATCACTGCATGGATGTCATTATTTTTCTGATTTTCCTATCCAGGGCCTTTAGTTCTGCTTGAGTCCATCCACTATTCCAGCTGTATATCTAATAACTGGAATTGCCTAGATATTAATTGCCTTGATATTTCTTCCACTGAGTTTGAACTTTAAGATCTTCTGATGTTGTCAGATTGAATGATGTCCAGTTTGTAGTGATTGTATTCATCCACTTTTGATGTTATTTCCATAGGGCATCTTGATTACTTTGTTTTCACCATTTTTCCCCTTTTGATATTGAGTGTGGTATATTTGTCCAGTCCCAAACCCCTCTGCAATGTCTTGGCTGTATATACAAACAGTGATGAGCAGTGATTCTATTTCAGATGATGTTTTTCCATATAGCTTCAGACTGTCCATGTGGAGGAGATGGGATACCCTATGTTTGATAGCCATGTTCTGACTTGTTCAGTATGGTTGACAGAGGTATCAGTGCAATGACAAATAGCAGTGGTGATAGTGAATCTCTTTGAAAGATTTCTCTCTTGATATTAACCTTCCCCAGTCTATCACCATTGACCAGCAACCACGTCTTCCATTGTACTATCAATCTCTGCAAAAAGTTTCTGATGTTTTTACTGACCTGTTACTTCTAGGCACTTGATTAATCTGTGGCAAGAAGATGAATCAATCCATGCTACATTCTAGTTAGTCTTCCTTCTCTTGCAGTTTTCCAGAATTAGCTTGTCAATTATGAGCTGATGTTTTGTTCTCTACTGTTTGGGAGTTTTCTTTCTGTTCAGGTTTCCTTTCTATTCTAGATGATCAGTTATTCTTCATCTCAGTTCTTCTTTTTAGTTAGAGGGCTGTGTTCTTTCTGAGAAGGAGGCGGAGAAATCCATTTGTCATGACTCAATCTCCAGACAATTCTACTTAGATCTGAGAATCTTCATCTACATAGTGTAAATTGATATTTATTTATTTAATTTATATGATACTCAGTTTAATGCAAGTTAACATTTGTAGTATTAGACACGAATAGTTGAGAAAAGGAAATTTCCATTCAAGGAAAGGTAAAAAAAGAAACAGCTTAATTTGAAGGACAGCAGAATACCAGAGAGAGCAGGTACACTTTGGATATGGCTTTATCCTCTTTTACTGTTATACAGTATTTCATTAATACACATATAACATTTTATGTTTAAAATGTCATCTATTTTTGTCAAATTGTATATTTTCCCTTCAAAATATTACTTAGAATAGCACGAATCTAAATAATGTGACAATTTCATGGCATTCATTAACCATGTTATTTGAAACCTACTTAGACCAACATGCTTATAGTCCTGAAACCTAACAGAGTTGCAGTACAGGAACCCAATTCTTTAACAGTTAACTTACAACATACATATCACAAATGGTTCAAACACATCAAGAATTACATTTACTTTCTAATATACAGTATATCTCTTCTATTTTTTTAATTATCTAGAAAGTCTGCTAAAATACTTGTAAACGGCTCTTTGCAGTATAAGCTTTGTCTGTGATACTTCTGGAGAGTCCAATAAATTTCACAATCTTGAATTTTTTTGTGTATCAGAGAAAAAGTGCTCAGCTTTAAAAGACTAAGAAAGACAACCTGACCTCTCCTATTAGTAACTGTGCTCATTGGCAGTCTTGCAGCTGGTATTGTATTATGTCATAGCTAGAAATATTGGCCACAATACAATGATTTTAAAAGGCTGAAATCTTGTGTGATCCCACACATGAGAAAAAATAAATATTGCAAAATCCTATGAATTGTCACATCATTTAGGGTATTCTCGATAAAGGATTAGATTGAAATCAGAAAATACTGTGAAATCTAAGATGCAAAGCTTGTGATGTTAATTCTAATAAGTAAGGTATGTAGAGATTTTGGTGTTAGATTATTCCTTAGTTTTAAGATATTTTTTAATTGGTATTTCTAATTTAAACATCTGATGCAAATGATAGATGAATATAGGAAGAGACAAATATAGCATAGCATAGCACAGCACAGCACAATACAATATTTCCCACTAGAAGAAAATAAGAATTTGCTTTGAGTAGTTTACAATGTTAGGATTACTCACAATTTTTTGAATGAGATAATTATATTTGATAGCATATCTTCCAGCATCGTAAAAACTTGAAATCTTAGGCTATTACACAGAAATTAGTTTTGCAATTCATTTAGCAATATTACAGATGTAAGGTGGTTCTAAGAGAAAAACTAAATGATTCAAGGACAAAGAGGATGAGAATGACTTTTCTTTCTCTTCAGGGTTTAACAAACTGTGTCATTGTTTCAGCATTTTAAATTGGAGAAAACTGTGTTTAATAAGCATTGAGTATAAGCAGATGTAATTGTTTGCATTATTTCTAATATGCAACAAAGATACACTATTCACAGCCAAGAAGGGCATTAGTTTTGAAAACTGTTTTCCAAATGATATACCTTGAATAAAAGTACAAGTAAAGGATAAGTCAAAGAAAAAGTATCACTGAAATCAATGGGGAGGCAAATACAAGATTTTTAAAACTGCTATGAACATTTTAATTATAAAGCATAAGTATTAGGTGAAAAGGATATAGTTCATCAAAACATTTTGGGAAAATAAATAAATAATAAAATCTAGGCAATCTCTCTTTTGTATCACAACTTATAAATGTATTATTTTGTCAAATCACTAAGAAATACACATATAATTAAGGGAAAATTTAATAGGTGTTTAGATTGCCCAGAAATTACATTCACCAGCATCACTATTAATATAAATGGAGGGACTATCATAATTGTACTATGAAATTTCTTCATAGTTCAGCTTTTTCTATAAATCAAATGGGATTGCCATTTCTAAAATGATGATCATCTTATCCCATGATGTATATATCCTGTCAGTATTTTTTTCAAGAATGCAAAGCTAGAACTAAGTGTTAAAAAATGTCAGTACACAATGGTAATGACTATAAACCACAACCCCTCTTTTAAAATACAAATTAACATATAGTTACATTCTGAGTATATACATCTACATGTGTATGCACTTTTCACTTTTCTGTGAAAAGTTCCAAATTTTCTGAATGTTTATATTTTTTTGCCTTGCCATTCTGGTAATCAGAACTTCATGAGTTTGTGTGGACTGATATATCAAATTAATTTTAATGGACTAATTACACCAAAATGTGATTATTTGATAAAACTAAATCTTCAAATATACCATGCATATAAAACATAATCACTTATAAAACACAAGCGCTTTTCACAGAGAAAAGAGGGTCAGTTCTATGATTATTTTACAAATAATCAGAGCAGATTTTGGCTGATCTATCCTAAGTAAATCTCACAAACAAGAAAGTTATCATCATAGGCTACAGAACCATGACATGTTGCAATCAAAAAAAAAATTCTGAGGATTTCTGTAAAAAAGTCATTGAATTCTATTAGTTCTAAAAAGGTTAATGTCAGCAAAGCTGTTTCCTGTAGAAGGGTGTAAAATCTTGAAATATTTGAAATAACAGTAAATCTTGTCAGAGTGGCTAATCGTTTTTAGTGCTTAGTGCAGCATAAAGGAAGTGACAAAGAAGCCCCAAAAACATTCAGGAATCTGCAGGCCTCTCTTGCCATGATTAAAATTACCTCATCATAAGGAATTTCATAACTCAAAGTGGGTATTTTATGCTTGCAGCCACTAAATTCTTCATTTCCAAAACAGTGACAACACAGTTCTGTATAAACTTTCATGTACATGTAGTCCTTACTTAACAACCATTTGTTTAGTGACCATTCAAAGTTACAAGGGCTTTGCTACTTAATATGCAATACTTGAATTTACGACTCTTGTAGGGTCCCCACGTTCATGTGATCAAATTTCAGGCACCTAGCAGCCTGCTTGTGCTTATGCACTTCAATTGTCCCCATCTGCCTATGTGCCCCAACCCTGCCCTTTTGGCTGCTCTGTGTTTTATCCGTCTACCTGATCTTTGTCTTCTTCTTCTTCTTACAGCTAATGAGGCATGCCCAGCCTTGCAAGACAGCTGCTACGAGAGGCTGAATGTGAACAGTTGCCTTGTAAATGGCAGGACTACCTGTATACAAAATAATTTTTCTGAGAGCCATATTTTCTATGCCAGAAAGTTTCTCTAAGGCTTTACTTAAACTAAAGCTGGGCTATCTAGCATAGAAAGTAGAGCTAGATAGATAACATATTATTAGCTTAAAATGCTAATTTTAAGGCTCCTGCCATTTTTAGCACAGGACATCTTCCAATCCAAAAGATGCAGAATTCTATTTAGCAAATTGCTTCATTTGGGTGTGTCGCCTGATTTCCTTTCAGCCATAAGATCTGATAAAGCAAAGAAAGTTCTTAAACAAAGACTAGAATATATGGAACTCCAGATAAATATTGTAGGTGCTCTAAGACTATGCCAATTGTGTAAAGTGGTAAGAAAACCACAACTCAATATTTACAGAACTTATCCTGTTCCTAATATCATTGGGCTATCTCAAACATATCTCTAAGCCTCTGCAATCATGGATGCTCTTCCTCCTGTGGTGTCAATTTTACAAGGAATGGAGTACTAATCCAAACTTAAACAGACAAACTGCCTGTTTATGCCTAAGACATAAAGCCCTGCTGTACTCAGATAAGACAACAGAAGTAGGTGGGTTATTTATTTATTAAATTTGTATGCCACTGAAATCCAGAGACTCTCGGCAGCGAACAACATTAAAACAATACATTAAAAACACTTAAAAATAAAAATAAAATAAACCCATTAAAATAAAATTAAAAAACCCGGCAGACTAGCGAGGTGGGCTAAAAATATTTCATATATAAAAAGGGGGGTGAGGATGGCTAAGAATCCATCAGCCACCTCCATGATGATGATGAGCCTCCCCGGAGCCCCATGCCATCTCACAGAGCCTTAAGAGTCTTAAGGCTCTTCCAGAAGGCCATCAGGGAGGGGGCAGCCCTCAGCTCGAGGGGCAAGATGTTCCATAGGGCAGGAGACATAGCAGAGAAGGCTCTTCTCCTAGACCCCACCAGCCGAAATTTGTTTTTTCCCACAATCAATCCTCTCTCCTTTTGACCTTTGAGGGCAAAATATGTATCTGAAAAGACTGGATTTAGCTTTGCACTCTTATGGAAATTATTATTAAAAAGACCTAATGCCAGCCAGAAGAGCTAGGCATCCTAGAGTCAGATTTTGCAGCCAGCTTGTTCCAGGTATAACCATGAGGTAAGTCAGTTTCATAGAGTACTGGGACTTGTACTGTGGCTTGTTTTGTGAGCTTGCACAGTGGCTTTTACTTGCAAAGAATTATTAGTTATCTATAAATTCCTCATTTTAAATAATACAAAGTCAATGGCTAGGATTTTTTTTTGCAAGATTACTGTTCTTAACTATTCCTGCTTATTTAGGAGAGCTATATAACATTTGAATTTTTATTTATATGTTTTGTAATTATATAAGCCAGATTTTTGGATACCAAGGTTGGCATGATCTACAAAGGCTGGTATGCCAATTGGAAGCCCTCAAAGTAGTACCAGCTTCTGTGCACTTGCTTGGGCTTGTCATGGGTGTTCTTTTGGACAACAGGTACTGCATGAAATGAAGTTAAACACCCAATTGCACATGGGCCTCCTGAGGCATGTATTGGAAAGTATATAATAGTTTCCACACAAATACTATCCCTTTGGTAAGTACAGAGGGTGTGCACATAGCCAAGCTGTGTTATCTCTGTGCAGCTTTTAATTGGTGGGAAAAGGCATAATTTTTCTCATAACAACTAAATGCACAATTGTGCTTTGGCAAAATTGTGTTTTATTTCTGCCCTGTATAAAGCTTGGTGGATATAAGCTCAATATACGAGAGGAGTTGCCCTTAGTAATGGAGGCTGAGTGGTTTATGTGTTGGAGGTAGGTAATAAGTACTCTCAAAACTGCTCTGATAATTCTATAAAGCATGCTTTGAAAATAGCATCCAATTTGTTCCCTTAGTAGCACAAAAAAAGTTTTCCAGGGAATTATGGAGTGGACTAAGGTTAAGTAAAAGTTATTGATAGGCAGCCAGTTCAGTAATTATTGCATCTTACACCTCCGCAATTGTAAATCAATCACATTTACCAACAAGAATCCAAACTGTAGGAGAGTTATTGCTCTGTTGCAGGGCAGAGAATAAAGAGGAAAAAACACTACAATAAAACAATAACAGTACAATAAAACAAGCTGCAATAATTGCAGGAGCCTAAATATCAAAATTAAATTGCTATGACTTGCCTCAAAATCCATTAAAGCCTATCTTCAGAACTCTTCAAGATTTCATAGTTAGAGCTTCACCTTGTTTTTTTCTTTTGCTCACTTCTTTGCCTACCCAATTTTGCTTAAACCTCTCCACTGATGTTTCTGTTCCTTCATGATCTTGATCATGTAGTTCAGCTACTTGAGAGTTCTGTTCTGTGGTGACTGTATACACTGCCTTGTGCCTTGCACTCTCCAGCCTGTGTGATGAAACTAATACCATCAGAGTAAAATTTAAAGTCTACTTTAAACTGGGTATATCTTTGAAATCATCCATTGGCTTTGTTTCTGCTCTTGTAAAAAAACAGACTGAATATTTTGTCTTCTTGTTGTTCAGTCGCGCAGTTGTGTCCGACTCTTCACGACCCCATGGACTGCATTACACCAGGCTCCCTGTCTTGCACTGCCACCCGGAGTCTTCCCAAGCCCACGCCCATCACACTGACTATGCTATCTATCCATCTCAAAAGCCATCCCCTTCTCCTCTTCCCTTCAATCCTTCCCAGCATCACAGTCTTTTCTAATGAGTCCTCCCTGCATATTATGTGGCCAAAGTACTTGAGCTTCAGCTTCAATATCTGTCCCTCCAAAGAGCAATCAGGTTTGATTTGCTGTAG
>JANHZU010001212.1:183030-193076 GCA_032468055.1 Acrochordus granulatus
CCCTCTTTTGCAATTGAATAATTTAGAATTGGGCTAAGAGAGTTTAGGATGACATCCTCTTGAGTAAGATATGGATTGTAGCCTTTCAGAAAATTCCATAAGAATTTGCATATAATGGTTCTTGTTAAACATAGTTTATTAAAGGTCATTGGTGAAGCAAGTTCACAACTTGTTCTCACAATTGATACATAATATTGATGCCTCAAATATGTATGAATCAGTTTTTATTAGTAAGTTTTCACCTCTGACATGATGTAAGTGTAATACAGTACTAGTTTTACTTGGGAAATATAATATGTAGTTCAGTGGTAAGGTTTGAGGCCTTTTGCACTGTGACTTACAGAATGGCTGAAATATTTAAATATTCTACAGGGAATGTATCTGTAAATGATAACTGTCTTAGCATCAGAACAATCACTAGATAGGCATGCTGTCATTTGTGTTTAACATTACTGTTCTCACTGGGAAAAGGCACCAGTAAAACCATAACACCGTAGTTCTTATAATCTCTAAAGAATTCAGTAGTAGAATTTTTGGAATTAAATACTATACAAATATTTAATTTTTTTCAGCCCATAATTTGTTTAATCTGTAATTTAATTATATTTTTAAAACTGAAAAGCATTTTAAAAGCTGTTTTCAATCTGAAATGTTTTCCAACAGTTTAAATGAACAGATGAATATCAGAATAACATTCTAAAATAAACTCTGCAGTAGCTATCTAGTGTTAGATTTCTGCTTGCCTTTAAGAGGTTTATTATACAAGGTTTTGGCTGTGTTATAGTGCAATAGATACCGTGAAAGGTGCATAAAGGTACATTAAGCTTCCATTATTGCGAGTGGTGATTTTGTGGTTAGGTAGTTGCTAGATTACAAAAGTTGAAGTTGGAATTTAAACTTTTCCCCTCCTGATCATAATTTCTTAGGGAGTGGAGAGTCCCCCATTTCCTCAGTATTTATATTAATAAACGTCCCACGTGTCTTGAGAGAATTGTGGAAATGCTGAACTAACACCCTCACGAGTGAAACCTGCCTCGGCAGAGTTTGAAGATGAGTGGATACCTGCACGCCAGAATTGCTTAGGGTAGGAAGTTAGCCTCCTTTTCAGCTAATTCCTTCCGCTTTCAAGAAGTTATCTCCAAATCTGCGTTTACTCTCGGGCGAAAACAATCCTAAGGAAAAGAAAGCTGGGGAGAAAAGGGGGGCATTAACCGACGAAGCGCGTTGCAGCGCTGAATGCCAGCCAACTTTAGTTCTTGTCTGCGAAGCTGGAGTGCTAGAAAGGAAAAACGAAACGTACCGTCGCCGAAGCGCACGTCGGTTAGCAAAAATGAAGGGGATTGCCGGTTGTATCCTGGAGGGCTAGATCCACGCTGGCTGGCTGGCTGCTTCGTCCTTTGCGGGCTGGGCTGGGCTGGGCTGGGCTGGCCTGAGCGCAACTCTACTCGCCTCTCTCCCCCGTGCGTGCTCGCCTCGACTGCTTTTCAGTGCTGGTTGGGCGGGTGTTGTGTCTTCTTGCTTCTGCGCCTCCGGCACCCGGTGGGGCGCGAGGGGAAACCAGGTCACCGACGCGGAGACAGAAAAACCGGCTTGGGAACTGGGACTGATTCTGGCCATCAGGCTGGGAGGGCGAAAGGGAATCGGAGGACTCTGTCCCGCGCTCCAGCCGTACGAGCAGCTTTTCGAGTAACAAGCACCAGTTTGGGGGAGAAAAAAGACTGGAGCCGCGGCAACAGCAACCCTTGATCCCGGCTGTGGATTTGTTTTCGGTAAGTGTCGAGTTTGTGCGGAAAGCTGCAACCCTGGCCCAATACTCTGGGTGCCTGGTTGTGTCAGATCTATCTCTTTGGACTCAGGACAGCAGTTCCCAGCTGGACCTGACCGAAACGGGAGCAGATGTGACAGCTGCAGACGTTTATAAATTGTGTATTTTTAGAAGCTGGTTGGCTGGTGTTGTCTGAAACGTACAGTGGACAGTCTACTGGGGAGGAGGTGGAGAGAAAGCGGAAGGGAAATGGTCTGGAACCCAAGCGATCGTATCTCAAAGGCCCTAGGTTGTACTTCAGAAGGGAATTGTTTTGATATCTCTATTTCAGTTTCAATAGATTGATCGGGAGTGGAAAAAATAAACTGCAGATTTCTTTTCCTTGCGTTTATGTAGTGAGCATATGTCTGTATTTGACTACTTTTTTCTGAGAAGTGAATAGGGATTTTCCACCTTAGTTCTTGATAGAGTATGTCATCACAGGATTTTTCACTTTATCGTCTATTTTAAAAAGTCGCTGTCACCACCCAACGTATGCTCCAATTGTTGACCAAAATATGTTGCTTATTTGTTTGTTTTTAATGTCTGTGGCATAGTTAGTTCAGGCGTGATGGACATAAAGGGTGGAAGTTTCCATGATGAGTAAGTTATGTGACAAGGGATCTTGTAGAAAGATGTTCCTGCAGCAATTTACAAGAAACGGGTTGCACAGCAGATTGACGAAAAGAGAGACTTTGAGTATCTGACATGTTTGTGTGGGCGTCTGTTGATGCTTTGGAAAAAGATGGTGGGGTGTGGAGTTTTTGTGTTGCTGTTGTTGGTTTTGTTTTTTTAAAGTCTTGTGTATCAGATGCAGTCTTAAATAAGTATCCCTTAAGCAGCTCATGAGGGCTTCCTTCTCAAAAAAATTCAAATCATTATGCAGAAAGACTTTACAGGACCAGATTTCAATAACTAGATTTTTAAAAAGAAAGCGGTAGTTGAAGCTGAGATTTTCTACCGCTAATACATTTATTAAGTGATTTTATACTCCATTTTCAGATTTGCCCCCCACATGACAATTTACAAATAGCATCCTTTTAAATAATCAGCAATATTACATTTAATTCTCAGTCTTCTTCTAGGGAATGTTTAAGAGAGCTTTGATGGTTATCCAGAGCCATTATTATACAACTGTTAAAACAGCTTTTAGCAGCCTCCAAATGTACTAGATTTAGTCTCACTGTGACTAATGGAGAAAGTTGCAATCTAACACTATGAAATGACAGGTTCAAATATTAGACTGGGATTGGCAAGATGGTTCAAAGCCCTGCTCAATCATTCATTTCATTGAGTGATTTGGTTTAGTTTCTCTTCCATTTTGTCATTACACTATCAGAGAATTCAGGGAATTGCAGTCCAGATTAATCTGGATTAATAAGACTAGAAACTAAGTAGGAAGATGAAAATGTTTACTCCCAAACCTAATCCAACAAGGCAGCTTTCTTGACTTGGGAGCCCTATTACTGCTTGGTGCCACAGTCTTTCCCAGGTAGCACACAGCAGTTGCAATGCAGTATATTCAGAAGGATACAAATTGGTATGTTACAACAATTATCACACTGACTAAGCAGTATAGAACTGAAGATAATAACATAATAGTGATTTACGAGGATAGTGAAGATACAGTAGTTGGTTCTAAAGCAGCTTTTTCTTGTTTTAGTTACTGTTGATGTTTGCATATAGGTATTTGTTAATCATTATTCTGATAAAATCTGTCTTGTTTCTCCTAAAATGAAGTGTGTTCTTGAAAGCCAGTTCTTCTTCTCAGACAGTTTGTCCTAACAGCACCCTTTTCAGAAGCATGTTTTGAGCAATCCATTGATGAGTTTAAGCACAGAAACATTAGAAGTTACTTTGTATTTAGTCAGATCATTGGTCTATATATCCCAGTAGTGTCAACATTGACTGGATTCACATAAAAGGCTGAATTATAAGATTTGTTTGGTTTTGGTTTAGCATGTTCTATAAATCCAGCCACAATAACATGGAAATGACTGGTGTCTTATGATTTATTCAGTTAAACATGTTCCTGATATATGAACCCATACATTGTCTGACATCTGTTTTCTAAAATTCCCAAATGGAGTTTTGTAATCTTATTTGAAGATACTGCATATTGATTATTTTGTATGTCAACAATATACTCTGTCTCAAAGCCCCTTTCAGAATGCAGAAAATAACATTGTATTCCTTGTCTTCAGCTGCTATTTTTCTGGTCTCAGTAAACAATACTGATATTCAAATACAAATTTAAAATTGATTTAGCAATAATTCCATCTTTATAGTATAGTCTAGGAACTGTAATAGTAGGAGGCCTTATTACAGCCAGGAATTTATAGTATTCTGTGGAACAAGCCACAATCATTAAGCTGGTATAAAAGTGATGTAACACTTGTGTCAACAGATCCTGATGAGTTTACAGCACTTTGAACTATTATGGCTTCCTCAAAACAATTTTGTGAATTGCTTGCTGAGGATGTTGTCTTTTTAGAAATCCCTAGTCCCCTTGGAATTTCAGGAAAGGATGGTTTCTTAGAGAAAGAATGACTGGTAAACATTAAACTATTAAGTGCAAATGATTGTTTTGCAATGAAACAGTTTTTCTGTATGTTGTTCATGGAATCATATGGCCATTGATTTGATTTATAGATTGAAACCTAAAAATACAAATGTATTTCTGGATCAGGATTCCTTGACTAACTGTTCTGGGACAAGAATATAAACTGTCCCTATACAGGTTTTTAGGAAAGCTATTTGCTATTGGATTCTGTTTGATGAGTCTGTGCTCTATTTTATATCTGAAGATTAATAACCAAAGATATTTACCCCAAAGAATACCATGATTCCTCAATTACATATGCTAACAAAGTCTTAAACAATGCTCAGCTTCTCCATCCTGTCTACTTAGAATTGTCAGCAATGCCGGAAACTACCTTTTCTCCAAAAATGTATGTATGCCTGCATCTTACTTTTGTGTGTTTATATGTATATAAATCTATAAAGAGCCTGGAAAAAGGGGAGAATCAAGATTTAATTTAAAAAATGACATCAGGCTTGGATGACAAGCTGTTCAGTCAATTCTTAAAGCAACCAATTGATCAATGGACTAAAATGGCATTTCTTGATCCAAAAAGTGGACTTTGTAGTAAGAGGAGGGGAGGAGGAGAAGGAGGAACCTATAAAATCAGTTGCCCTCCTATCTATAAATCCAATATGAATCATTCTCTTTCTTATGAAGAAATACTTACATATACATATTCTTCTCCATTTTTCTATCATAAATAATGGAAAAGAAAAAACAGAATGATACATGTGTAATGTTTCACGTATACTGTGTAGAATCATTTTGAATTAGTTTCATTTATGGGTTTTTTGATATGGTGGATTTTTCTCTGTACCTAACAGGAATATTGGGTGTTGCTTTGCTATGTCTTTTTGACTAGAATCCATTTATTCCATAGTATTTACATTAATTGTATGGATAGATTCTGTATTTAGTATTTGTAATTGGGAACATATGTTTAAACTTAAAGTAAGTTGTTGATGTCCAACATTTTTTTACTAATCCTTTCTTTTATTAATTTTTAAATAAATATTTGAGTGATTCTTGGATGAGATATAAAAGATTGCAAAAATTTCAGTGTTTGGGAAGAGTCTGTTCTTGGAGTTAAAAGGAAGATATGATCTTATGGTAAAAGGTTGATGTATGTTCACTGGAATTGACAAAATTGTATCTCGACCATTCCCAAACTGTTGGGAACAAATCCTTTTCATATATCTTATGCATCATCCTCTTTGTTGCATTTTTCCAAGCAAGATTTTGTGACTCATTATTAAAATCAATTTAATTTCAATTTCTTTACTACAGAGGCATATTTGTGAAAATAGGAGAAACCATGGATTTAGTAGATTAGTTTTTTTTAAAACTTGATGAAAATAAGAACACATAAAGGAAATACAATAGTTCCTTGTGAATGGAGTTTACAAGAGATATGTGATAATCTATAATTTTTAGGGTTATAAATTTTAAAATTGCAGTTCTTATTAGTCAATGTTTGAAGCAATATAATGATTTCGAAGAGGTAGATGAAAAAATGATGATTTTTTGTTGAAGGCTTGCTAAAGGAAAAGGCTTGCTATAATTAGTACCTAGTTGAAATATTCTTTATGGCTCCCTTTTTCATCTTCTCTAGAAAATATTCATAAAATCCATTGCCTGTGTTAGTTTGTTCTTTTTCACTTTTTTTGGATCATATATTAAGAATGAACCAACTAATAAATCCAGCAAGCTACTATATTTGTTGGAAATGTGGTAAAATAAACATGCAAGAACCTATATCATAACTTTATATAATACATAATACTTCATTATTTTCTGGATTTTGTTTTCAATTCATTGTCATATGCGTTTTAAATTACATAAACTACATAAACCTGGATACCCTCAGAGACTTGAAATAAGGTTCTCTAAAGTTTGTTTCTGATGTCCATTATGCTTTCTTTTAAGATGGTTATTGCTAAATGGCGTCACAGACTGTGACAGCACCTTCTTCACCTAATTTGGGCTTAGGGGAGATAAGCAGGGTTGGGCATAATTAGTACTTGAGTGGGAGATCACCCAGGAATTTCAGGCTGTAAGCTGGAATGGGAAGTCAAAAATATTCTGAAAAAAGTCATTTGCAAATTAATTGTATACTGTTGCCAAGAAAACATCACAGATATATCCATGTAATCATCAAAATTTGAACTCAGCTCCAGGACATTCCTAACTAGATTCCTAGTTGAACTTTGTTGATTATACAATGCTAGGTAGGGTTCCACCTGATTAATATTTGGACAGACTGGAAAATCATAACAACATCCTAATTCGAAAACTCGTCCAACATGTTCATAAAATCACCAGGAATTCAACTTAATTCAAAAGAACTTTTAGCTCCTCCTCTTCTCCTCTTCTGATGTTTATTTTTTTTTGTTAGTCTGATAATTCACTGTTTATTTGTAACTATTCATTTTCACCTTCAGTGGTATGTAGACATTCACTTTTGTTCACACACATAAATATTCACTTAATATAATGTTGAATTTAAACTCTGAAATTTTTTATCCATCTACTTTTTATTTTATTCATACACAATTTGAGTGTGTGTGTACCTATAAGAAGATACATTGCTGCGAAGCAAGTGGGAATGATTCCTGTATCTTTGGCATCATTCTAATGTCCCCAGATGTCTTGGGATTACAGGTAATCCTCATTTAGCAATCACAATTGGGACTGGCAACTTAGTTGTTAACTAAAGCAATCACTAAGTAAAAAAAAATCACGACTCTAATTGTAGTTAAGATTTTACTTCAGCTTTTCTACACTTTACAGCAGAGATGTCCAGCCTTGGCAACTTTAAGATGTGTGGACTTCTTAACTGGCTAAGTAATTCTAGGAGTTAAGTCCACACATTTTAAAGTTGCCAGGGTTGGATACCCCTGCTTTGCAGTATCAGAAGAACACAATCCCAAAACAGCTGGGTGATCCCAAACAGCGGGAAAGATTTTTGGAACTCAATTCATGAAGAATCCAGGTGAAAGGAAAATGTTATAACCCTTTTTCCCCATGAATACACATGCACCCACACCCTTTGGAATGCTCATCCTGATACTGGGGAAAAAAGGGTGCGTGTATTTATTGATGTTTGTATTCATTCAAAAGGAAGGAATTACAAGGGAATAAACAGGCACATAATAGGAAATACATATCAAAAGGATTATCAAAAGGAATTTGCTAGTGTTGCTGTATGCCTACCTAGCATCCTTGTTGTCAGCAGCTTAGGAGGCAAATAAAGGCCTTAGTGTGAATTGATTAGGGTCTTATCAGTTTCAGGCAGCAACTCTAAACCAGTTTAAAAGTCTAATCAGCTAATTAAGATTGCAGAACTGAGCTTTTTCTCTTTTGGTTAGAATTTTTTAGGGAACTGCTGCACTGCAAAGAAAAGCATCTCAGAAAGAGAAAGCTTGTTTAGGTAATCTATTCATTCTTTGAGGGGGGTGGATAAAAATGGGTCAGGCACAGAATAATGTATACTAACTGTAATGGCAAATACACAAATCAGAGAGCACTGCTGCAAAGATTGTAAATACAAGCCTTAATTCACCATCGTACCTGCAGATGGTTGTTAAATGAGGATTAATTGTAATACTGTAAAAATACGTCTTACATGTAAAATTCATTAGGTATATGTCAGGATAGGCAGTATGATATCTTTGGATAGTGACATAAATTGTTGCAGCTTAATATTTAATCTGGAAGTGTGTCTCTCCTCAGAAAAAAAAGTGACAAAGCATCTTGGGAAGACCTCATCTATTTGTGCCTGGCTATGCTCACTGTTAAAGATGTGCAGTGGCACAAGTGGTAAAAGCTCAGCTTGCTGGCTGGAAGGTTGGCGGCCCGAGTTCAAGATCTGGCATTGCCATGCAGCAGGGCGAGCTCCTGCTGTTCCACCTCAGCTCCTGCCTACCTAGTGGTTTGAAAGTGTGCAAACATAAGTAGATAGGTATTGCCCCTTCTGGTGGGAAAGATAACAGTGTCCATGTGCCTTTGGTGTCTAGTTGTGCCAGCCACATGACCACAGAAGCATCTTAACATGAACACTGGCTCTTTGGCTTGGAAACGGGGATGAGCACCACATCCTAGAGTTGGTCACGACTGGAAAGGTAACCTTTACATTTTTATGCTCACTGTTGTAGCCTTTTGGTGAATTTGCAGGCTTCAGTATTAACCATGTTGTTAGTGCATGCACAAAATTTCAAATACATCCAGTATCCTAAAAAACTTGCCTATTCCTCCTACATTAATAAAGTGCTAGGAACTGCCTGGAAGACATATGCATTTCATTCATATAAGACCACAGATCAGAAGCCTGAAGAGAGTTTTGGATGGTACTATACTGTTCCTGAAGAAGATCATAATTTGGAGATCCAATTGTCTCAGTAGATCGAAACATCATAAAGTTGTTGGAAGACAATGGATTTTTGCCTCCTCCAGATATTTTTTTCATCAACTTCATGAACAAGTTACTTCGGGAAGGGGCTCTTTTAGTTTCATATCCTAAGCCATATATGTAGGATTTAGTGCATTGAATCGGACAATTCACCATTATGCCAATTTAATGATTTAAAGATTGGGATTAGATGATCCCAGTAGTTGTCCTACTTAATAATATGGCAATTGAATTCTGCACTAGCTACAGTTTCTAGGATGATCTCAAGAGATAATATAAAACAGATGCATAGTACTGTATTTGTACTATGTAAATAAATCAATGTTTAAAAAACTATTACATTCCATTAATCCTGTCCGTTCAGAAAATATAATGAGGCTTCTTCTATTACTAAATAAGCAACAATCAGCTATAGGTAATCAAAAAAAATCAAATACCTTTGTACTGTCTTTGAGCAGCCTTTACAGTGAGATAAATAATTTGATACAACAATTTATTATTGGGGAAAAATAGTAGAAGAATAAAAGTAAAGGTTTCCACTGCCAGTTGTGACGAATTCTAGGGGGCGGTGCTCATCTCCTTTTCCTAGCTGAAGAACCAGCTGCCCAAAGATATTTCTGTAGTTATATGGCTGGCATGACTATACGCCAACCACATAGACACTGTTATTTTCCCACAATTTAGCGATATCTATTTACTTACATTTTTATGTGCTTTCAAACTGCTGGGTTGTCAGGAGCTAGGCAGTCAATGGGAACTCACTCTGTTATGCGGCAGCTCTTGAGTCTCGAACTTGAGCCACCAACCTTCCAGCTGTCAAGCCCAGTGTCTTAATTACTCAATATCTAATTAAAAGTTTTGCAAAATCATGACTTGGTGAAGGTATTTGGGAATGGAAGGTTAGCATTCCTTAAAAGTAATATTCTCTGATCTCCTTCACAATTGGAGATAATCGGGGAGATCAGAGCAAGTTTTGGAACATCATTAAAAGGCATATGAGGACACTATATGAGTTTCTTCCTCTCTAGATTCATAAGATAAAGTTTCTGTAAATAAGGAATCCCATGACATCTTGCTAGTAGAGCTGATGGCAAAACATCAAAACAGTGTTTTACTGTTTCAGCAGCTCTCAGTATACTTGCAAGACAATAGTATAAGATAATAACATAACAAATAAAGTTAGTTATTTAGCAACCAGTAGAATGGAAATATTATAAAGTGTAGAATTATTAAGTATGTATATACATTAA
>JANHZU010001212.1:216691-230960 GCA_032468055.1 Acrochordus granulatus
CAGTGCAGGACAGGGGGGCCTGGCGTAGTGCAGTTCATGGGGTCGCGAAGAGTCGGACACGACTGCGCGACTGAACAACAACAACAAAACAAGGGACTTGCACACCTTTTAAACTGTTGTTTGTTTTAGTCTCTTCTAAAACATATGTGGGGGGGGAGTGTTATAAATACTCCCACATTTTTAAATAGTAGTTTTGTATGATATTGTTAAGAAGTGCAGAATAACGCAATTAATTAATTAATGTAAGCATGTGAGATGTACAACATACAACCCTGAGTTTGTTTTTTATTCTTCCTCCCTCTTCCACCTTAAATCAGAAATGTTCAATTCATTTCTGTAGTTTTGACAAAAACATCAGTTTTTCGTTATGTTCAAATATTGCAAAATAATTTATTCTTAACTTAGTTCTTAAAGAACACTTTGAGGAAACAGGCACCAGATAAATCAGTCAGTGCCATTTTCTCTTTTCACTTAAGAAACCTTTTCACTTAAGTTCTTACTGCAGATTGTCCTTGCTTCCTGACCATTTGTTCAGTGACAGTTTGAAATTGCAGTGATGCTAAATGAGCAGTACTTGCACCCAGTCCTCAAAGTTTTGGCCATTACAGTGCCGCTATGTTCACATGATTACTATTCAGGCATTTGAGCTTGGACTTATAACAGTTGCAGTATCCTTCGCTCACTTGATTGTCATTTGTGACCTGATCCCCCTTCCCCCAAGCAAAGTCAATAGGTAATCCAACAGAAGAATTGCAAGTTGCTGTGGTAAATTTCCCTCCCTCGCCTTCTTAAGCACTATACTGCACCCTCCTTCCTACAGCCTCCCTGCATTTGCACCACTCCTTGGTCTACCTGTGCTTACACCAACCTCTACTATCCTCTTGACCTCCCTGCACTCATACTGAGTGCATACTGCGTATTCCTTTCCTTGGCCTCCCTGCACTTATGCCTCCCTGCACCCATGACTTCCTCCTCTCACCCTAACTCACTTGGAGCCCTTCCAGGATTCCCGAGGCCATCCCCACTCCCCTCCAACAGCCCCACACTCTTTGGGTCTCCCACCACTTCCCTCTTAACAGCCTATCATCTGGGGTCACAATGGCAATCAGGACTTCCTGGATTGCCATTGCTAAGCAGTGTAGCCAAGTGATGTTGCATTTTACAACCTCATCACTTAGCAACAACAATTCCAGTCCCAATTGCCATTGTAACATATGTGTACATTTGTAAGGAAGGTGATAGGTGACATTTGTATGAAATATTCTGTGTAAATCTTTTTTACAGAAATATAGATGCAATTTAATGCTTCAGAATAATAAACAAATAGTTCAATCAAATAAAAAAACCACAGGATATTATCTTTTAAAGTAGTACAGAATTAGTCAAAATTGTACATATTCATATGTTTTGTTAAAATTCACATTGTTATGTAAGCCAGGCATGAATGATACTTTTAGATTCTAAGGGCCATTCAGGTCATAAAGGTTCTACATTTTAAGCTGTGATGTCAAATGGTTAAAAAAAAAGATTCTGTTATTGTTTCAAACTTTTTATGTTGCATTTTATTATTTTGTATTACCCCTAAAATGGTGATATTCAACATGATGCCCCTGGGCATCTTACTGAGTACTTGTGGCTGACTTTTTAATTGTTTGTTTGCTTATTTGTTTGTATTAATAGGAGGGGGAACCCTTTAATGGTCAACTGGCATGTTGTTAAGCTAAATTCCTCTCACTAGAATTAAGCCTTTTCTATATCACAGAAGCTGTATAACTTTTAATTTTGGAAAATAACAATTTCCAGTGCTTTGTTGGAAAAATATCCATCTGCTCAGAAAGCAAATATAAATCCTTCACTTATAATAGCAATTGGAACTAGAATTTCCATTGTTAAGGCATGTGGACCACTGTCATGTAGTCCCAGTAGCTATTGTTAACCAAATCTCAGCCACCTTAGAGACAACTGCCTCCTGCAATCTAAAACCAGCATCAATGGAAAAGCCAGGGAGAGGTTTCAAGTCCTCCTTGACAGGGAAGTGACTGCGACCAGGTGGGGGACCGAGCAAGAAGTGCATGTGCAAGAGAGAGTCAGAGAGGTGAGCAAGAGGCATGGGTTGGAGAGGGGGTGCAAGGAGGTGTACAAGAGGTGTGACATGGGTCAGGGATGGTGCATGAAAGTGCAGGAGAATACATCAATGATGCAGGTCACAGAAAGTGTGCAGGAATGTAAGGGATACACAAGCAGCAGGTATAGAATTAACACAGAGTAGCTGGGCAAAGTGCACAGGTAGAAAAGACTTACTCCAGCAACTTGTGACCAGCAGTTTACGATCTTCCCTCTTGGGAAGACCACACATGTCATTAAGCAAGGACCTTATGTGAGTGAAGTTCCAACTTCCTCATTGACTTTACATGGGGAAACCCATCAGGGAAGATTGCAAATAGTAATTAAGGGGCTTTGCAACTGGTTATCATTGCAAACTGGTTGTCAAATACCCAAATCATGATCAAGTGGCTATGAGGCTGTTGGGATGGCTGGAACTCAAAGGACCAGTTGTAATTACCATTCATTCAATGCTGTTGTAACTTCAAATGGTCATTGACAAATGACTGTAGATCAAAGACTATCTGTATTGCAAGGTGGGAACAGGACAACCTGTTTGCTTTCTTGGAAACAAATGTTTTATGACTGATCTTACATACTGTGGCACTCACTCTATGAGCAGGTAATTTTATTGCCTTTGATTGTCAATACTTCTAAAATTCCCCATCTATATCTTGATTCCAAAATATAGTTATCTTTTTGCCAAATTTAAAGATTATATTAAATATAGATATTGAAATTAAGAAGTAAATAGATCACCTTTGCCAGTCCTACTAAGTCGGCCAGATTAGGAAATAAATTCTGCAGGAAGATTAGATCTACCTGTATTGAAATTGGCAATAGTAACAGAATCTTGCAAGTCTTATTGTGTGATAGATCCCCCCACTTATATCCCAGTGAATCAGGAAAGCATCTGCTTCTTCTGCTTTGGCATATTTTCTTGTTTCCCAGGGCTTAAAAGTTTTAATTTCTGTTGTCTAGGTAACGGCTCCTGGATATTTCTGTCAATATTATTTCTTTAGTTTCTATGCCTGCAGATGTATTCAACCCACCAATATTTTTAGCCCATTTTAGATCAATAAATATGCCACCAAAGGAAGGATACGCTGCCACTGCTGCCCTGAAAGCACTGCTTAGTTCTTCCATATTCCCAGGCCTCATCAACACCAGCAACTCCATTGCAATTGCACTACTAGCTGCCAAGCAACTAATTCACATTAGTCAGTTATTTTTTGTGGCCCATTGTTAAGACAGATGCTGTTACCTTCCCATCAAGATGGTACCTATTTATCTACTTGCATTTTTACATTCTTTTGAATTGATAGGTTGGCAGGAGCTAGGCAGACAACAGGACCCTGTTACATGGCAGTGCTTGGGTGTCAAACCCGAGCCACTGACCATCTTGCCAACAAACCCAGTGTCTTTAACACTCATGCCACCACAAGCCCCATTTAATTTATTACTAAGGCCCTTTCTTTTCTGAGTTGTACAGGTCCATTCTATACATCACCTTCCTCTTTATTGTGGTCTCCCTTCCTATGTGCCAGAAAACTGAATCGGGGTCATGCTAACAACTGCAGATTTATGGTTCTGTTCCTGCTAGAAACTCACTAAGATTATTAGATAAATCTTGTAGCACAACTATACAAGCGGTTAGTCTTTCCCCTTCTTCTTTCTTCATAAACTGAATTTCTTCATCCTTTTCTTGGTTGTTCTTTCATCCTTTCCTTGGTTGTTCTTTCAGCAAACTCAGCACAAATGTCACCTTGCATCAAACTCTACCAGCTGCCCTATCATATACAGATCTCCCTGAATCATGAAGATTAGGAATTGGTCTTCATCTCCCACTAATTTATCTGGGAAACTCCCCTGAGAATGCATAAATTCCAGTTATTTGGCAGCTCTAGTGCTGATCTTGATGAAGTAAATTTTGTCCTATCTATAGTGATAGTTGCATTATGGCATTTGGGAAATGTGTCATTTAGAAATCTGTTGGTGTTGCAACAACGTTGCCTCAGGGTACTCAGCGGACAGTAGTCTAGACCTTCAACCATTGATGAAAGAGAAAGATTTATATCAGCTCTAAGTAGGCCAAACTGAAAATAAATTTTCAGAAAGGGGAAAACTGTATTTATTGAAATTGGCTAAAACAACAGAACTTACAATCTGTTTACAAGCTAAATCCTCCCACTTAACTATACCTCAGTGAATCATACATTTATGTCTACCTGAGCACTTTAAATATTTTCTTGTTTCCCAAGCTTAAAAATAATCTTTCAGTCGTCTTTGCCTAGATAATGGTTCTTGCACGTTTCCGTCAAGTCATTTCCTAGTTTACCCAAGTGTTTTTGGTGAGGAACTTTATCAAAAGCTGTTTGAAAATCTAAACATATAATTTCAAGTGGACTACCTCTCTATGTGAGTTCATTTTCACAAATAATGTTTATTCTTTTCTGCCTTTCTCTACCTTTCTAAATATGGCAAACAGCAAATTAAATAGAAGATAGGAAATGTTAAATCTGCAGCTGCTGAGCTCAATAACAGCAGGAGCCCACTAGTATTGGGTAATTGCAAGAGCCAGAACAAAACAGTGAGCACTATATTTTTCAGTCCTCTTTGAAGTCCTCCCTCAAATGAGAAAGAAGAATTTGGCCTGGTTAGTGGAACAGCATTGGTGGCAGTTACAGGACTCTGGAATTTGGGCAGGAAATGCCCATTACAATATGCCTGATTTACATCCTTTAGCAACCCTAAAGCACAGTGTTTTGCTCTTATTCTTCTTGGCCTCTGTAACATCTCCTACCATTGCTCACAATGATCCAGTCTGCTTCTCATTGCCTACTTGCCTTATATATCAGATTGTGAAGAGAAGGAAGCAGATTTGTGTTCAGTTCTGATTCAGTTAGGAGTAGAGCAAGGGTAGCAGGTGCTGGAGCTGCTAGCAATAAGCAGTCTATTCAATATGGCTATTAAAATTCTCTAAGAAACGAGGATATAGGGACAGGAATGATGTCTGTGATTAGTGATTGTTTAAAAACTCTTCCAACTAAAATAATCCTTGTAACCATAATGAGTAATGTACTCATAACAACTTACATTCTGCAACAAAGAATAGCATCTGCCTCTCCCAGGTCCTTTGGAAGGACTCGATAGGTGGACAAGACTGCCAAATCCTGTCTAAATATCTCTCTGACTGAGTGATGAACCAATGAGTAATGTTAGAAGTGTACTCAGCAAATCTATAAAAACTCTATGGACAGTATCAAAAGGCTAAAAGATATTACACTGGATGAAGCAGCTGGGCCAAAGCTGAAAGCACACTCAACTATAGATGTGTCTGGTGGTAAAAGGAGAGTCTGATGCTGTAGAGAACAATTTTGCATAGGGACTTGGAATATAAGATCTATGAATCAAGATAAGCTGGATGTTGTCAAACATGAGATGGCAAGATTGAATAATCTTGAATCAGTGAACTAAACTGGACAGGAATGAGCAAATTTAATTGAGATGACCACTATATCTACTACTATGGGCATGAATCCCTTAGAAAAAATGGAGTAGCCCTCACAGTCAATAAAGAATGAGAAAACCCCTTTTATGTCCGTGGAGTTTAATTAATAATCCCTCAGTTGCTGATGTACTAAGCATAAAATGTTTTTCTTTTGATGTATTGTATGAACTTGGTAACTGAGCCTTGTAGGTTACAATTTATAATTTGACAGTATGTGTTAATCCAGATAGTTACTTCTTATTCAGCAAACTCTGATTTAGTGTATTATAGTAAACCAAAGAAATTTGGGAAGTGGTATTACATTCCAACATAAGCAATAGATTTAAAAGAAGAAACCAAACTCTGAATGCTTTCTTTTTACTGCCCTATTGGATACAACAAATATGATTAGCTTCCTTCTTCTAAAGCTTCTATCATGTTTATAAATGTATATGCTTATTTGTCAATGTAGTGCCTTCATTTCCTCAGTTTATCAAGATAAGATATTTCTACTATTTATGCACTACTTCTATGTGAACTGTAAATTTTATTCAGTTTTCTTCCCTTAAGATTGTTGATGAGATCTATTAATGTGTTTCCAAAGCAAATCTCAGTCAAAAATTGAGCGAGGATACAAACTGGCTGAGGCAGAGCAAGATGAGTGATCTTTTTCCAAAAGTAACTGTTGGTTTAAAAAACAAAGCTAACCTGAACTGATCTGTGCCCTTTAGCAATATTCATGTTTAAAGGCAAAAGTCCAGGTAATTATCTTACGTTGGAGAGTATTGTGAGATAGTTGCTACAAGTCTGTTTTGTATATATTTAAATATATAATTAACACTGACTTTTTTCTTTCTCTCCACAGTATGCAAGCATTTCTCCTGCTTCAACTTTTTGATCTAAAGTAAGTGTTAATAAATTTAGTTACAGTACAAGAGTTTCCACTCTGGGGACATCAAATGTACTCAGAATCTATGTATTGGGCTGCAGTACTTAGTACAGATGTGCAAATTGTAACCCAATCCATTGGAAGAACTCAAGATTGGGAAAGTTTGCTATAAATGAAGGATATATGTAGCTGAAATACATTTATTCAAACATAAATCTGTAGTTTAATTAGAGCTATGAGTATCTGCTTTAGGACTCCTGGAGAAAATACAATACGTTATCATATAAATACATCATACGTTGTTAAAATAATTTCAACCTTTTCATGTTTTCTTTTGAATGTGGAATAGTTGATTTTGTTTTTAACTGGATTTCAACTCCATGGCTCAGTGCAGGAAATATGTTAGATGTGTCACTACATTTTTTTTTACTGATTGCATGCCTCTTTATAAAATATATGCCAGTATTGAAAATGATGGTGGAAAATTACAGAGGCAGCAAAATAGAAAAAAAGTAAATTTGAAATACACTGCATACTTGGCAAGTAAAATATGGCATTTAGGCAAAAAGTTCAAATTTGTAATTATTTTTAACTTGCCACAGTGCTCATTCCCAAGTGAATGGAAGCTTGCTTTCATATTTTTAAAAAAAGTCAGGTGATGATAGTAATTCAGAACTTCTTAGCTATGGAAAAAATATTTAAGTTAATGAACCCCTGATATTTCTAGTTAACTTAAATTGAACATGAAGTAGTAGCAGGAAAGTGGACTTATGTAGACAGGGTAGAGAAATATGAATGATTGGTGATGTAAGATCTAGGGAGGAGGATAGAACCTATCTATAACAGATAAATTTGAATAGGTACAGTATACTATATAGAAGCCTAACACGCACATGATGCTAAGTCATAATGTGATATGTTTTTGCTTGTTAGAATTGTTGTTGTTGTTAACTATTACATACAAATTTGTATGTATCGATCTGTATAGGAACATATCCAATTCACATTTCTTTTTTAAATATGAAGGCATCAGAATAATGGATCAATCTTTTCCTTCAGTCACTCACTTTCTGTTCTTCTTTCTTTTAGCATATCCAAAAATATAGCCACTGAAGTTACTAACTCAAAAAAACGAACATAAAGTGTATGTCTTAAGGAAAAGTACACAGAAAAATGTATTATATTAAGAAATTTAAATTACAAAAATAAAATGAATAAATACAAAAATAGATACTGTATATTAGGAAATCACACATGAAGATATGTACAATTTGCAAACAAAAGGACCAACATGAAATAATGATTGGGAAAAACAGAACAAGTAAAACCAAAAGTAATAGATTTATCTGACCATGCTTTAGTAGTAGAATGGCTCATGTATTATCCTGGCTTTTCATTTAGGCTTGCAAAAAGGTCTCTGCTGGAAATTCTCAATAATCTATGGATATGGTTCTGAGTTAGATAAAATAAAGAGCTGATTCTATATAAATTAATCTGAAAAAATTGGGATTCACTTACTGCTTTCATTATCTAATTTGATTTCAGTTGACAGGAAGAAATGTAATAATGGAAAAATCCTTGTATTGTTTTTATGAAGAAAATGTAAGAAAAATTGTGACAAAATAATTGTAAAATCCCCTTGGAATAGGGGAAAGATCAGGGGAGGTACATTGCATCCCTGAACAGATTGCCAATGTGATTACGTGGGACAAACTGGGAACAAACTGGACACCAGGTTGAAAGAACATATAGTGGCAGTAAGAAAGGAGGACCCCTGATCCCAGGTAATGATGCATAGTCTAGAGCACAATCATACCTTTGATTATGCATCTACTGCTATTTTGGGGTATGCAAATAGTCAAACTCATGTGAGGTTATCGAAGTATGGGAGACAGGAAAGAGGTCAATTAATAGATGTATAGAACTTCCCACTCCCTACCAGTTCCTTTGCAATCACCAGCAACAAAGCTAGATATGTTGCTAGTGTAAATACACACACGCATGCCAGCCCAAGAGGCAATTAGTTAAGTATTGTTAAGGCCAGGAGCCTGCATTTGCAAGGGAGTGAATGCAATTACATTATTCCATTCAAGGGCATACTAAAAAGCTGCCTGATGAGTCAGCTACGTACATACCAGGAGGGGTTTCTAAAAACATCAGATGGTAAGTGCCTGTCTCTTATAAATTTGCAATTTATAAATTTGAATGGTGCTTTTAATGGCTTCCAGTGTTCCTCTGATGAAGGACTCTAGTGTGGGTCTGAAAGCTAAGGACAATAAACAATTTTAACCTCAGAGAACAACAACTCCTGTTCTACTGTGACAAGAATAATTTCCCAAAAGCAGCACCATATTCAGGCTATGAGCACCACAACTTCTTGAGTAAAAAAACTACCATGTGGAATGCACTGGCATTCAATTTCCCTGCTTTGATTTCTTTTTTCTTTTTGTTGTTCTAATAATTTTATAGAGAATGAATTGATGGCTTCAAGGATAAAAGAAATTATTTTTCAGGATGGAAATATCTATAATTATGCCAGCCAAGATATCTCATAACTTGGATCTCCTGGGGCTATGTATGATATACATTTGTACTTAAATCTAGTGGTGTGCAGCACAGGCCAGATATAATGTAGTAGATAATACAACCATAAACCAGCCAATAATCAAAATTGGCTATTAGAAAAGTACACTTTTATGTTAAAATAAATGCTGTTTGTCAGTGCTGTTTTTTGCTGGTTCCTGTAGGAATGGACAATATTTTGATGGCTGATAGTTCCACGTAACATGGTTTGGGAATGCGTGTACTACATGGGTTAGACCAATGATGCAGAATGGATGAATTTGTGTCATGCATATAATAGGAATCAGATTTTCTATTTTGTTCCTGCTTGGGGGTAAGTGATTAGGAATCACCCAGAGTTCAGTGTAAGTTGTAATCCACTAGAGAAGGAAATGGCAACCCACTCCAGTATCCTTGCTAAGAAAATCCCATGGACAGAATCAAATGGCTAAAAAAATATGATGGCCTCTCAGGTTGGAAGGTGTCCAATATGCTATGGGGAAGAGTGGAGGGCAATTACAAGTAGCTTCAGAAAGAGTGAAGTGGCTGTACCAAAGCTGAAAGGATGCTCAGCTGTGGATGTGTCTGATGGTGAAAGGAAAGTCCAATGCTATAAGAAAAGTATTGCATAGGGACTTGGAATATAAGATTTATGATACAAAATAAGCGGATGTAGTCAAACATGAGATGGCAAGATTGAGCATCAACATCTTGGGAATCAGTGAACTAAACTAGACAGAATGAATGAATTTAACTGAGATGACCACTATATCTACTACTCTGGGCAAGAATTCCTTAGGATAAATGGAGGAGCCTTCATAGTCAATAAAAGAGTGGGAAAAGCAGTACTGGGTTAAAAAAGATGGGTGGCTACATAAATGTAATAAATAAATTTGTGAAACTGTGTTAAGCCTATTTTAAAATGTATACCCCAAGTTTATGTGGATTTTTTTTTACTTCAAAATGGCCTATAAGTAACAGATCTTGAGCAACTGTGGTCAGAGAGAGTTCTAGTAACTGCAAAATAAGTGGCTCACAAACTTTTGGTTTCTTGTTGTCAACTGCTAATCTACTATAATTGCTAGTTTTAAATATAATAAGGTGTGTATGATTAATGGCAGCAGAGGTAAATATATTTGTGCAAATGGAATGCTTACAAACACTTATTCCATCAAAAAGAGAATAAACGTGCTTTTGCTACTTTTCAACCTGCTTTCATTTGTTATCTTACATTGATAACTTGTCTGGAAACAAGTTTTTGGTAGGATTGATTTACCTTCTGATCTTTAACAGCTGGCACTGATCTACTTTGTGGATGACATGTAAAAACAAAGTTAGCATCAAGAAGCAGTCCAAACAGGTAGAAACAATCTTTGGAGCCATAAAAGAAGTTCCCAGAAAAATGAGATTCTAAAGAAATGATTAATCATCATTGCAAAGGTGTAATTATATTAAATGAAAAGATGATGATACTCTTAAGCATTCTGTATATCCATCACCCATTTGGAATACTGTTTTTTATTTGACTTTCCCACTAATGACAATAGGAGAAGAGCAGCAATGTCAATTTATTGCTGTGTGATAAACTTTCTGATAATGAACTTTCTGATTACAGCTGGGAATCAAATGAAATGAACTGATTAAGTCAATCTGGGAGTAACTACAAGCAGAAAGGAAGCAGATTTAGAGTTGTTTATGACAGTCCAGAGAATTCCATGCGCTGATCCAGACTTGATGCTAGGAGCAAGAGCCACAGAACACAGGTCCAGTATCAGTTGTTTTCAGGGAATAGACAAGTTCTTATGGATCTCCAGGTGCTGACTTGGCTTGATTTGAGTTATCGCTGCCCTCTCCTCTCAAAGCGGCAAGTTGGCCATCTTGTTGAGCATTCTTAGCTGCCAACATGTTCTTGGGCTAATTTCCCTTATAGGATTTCATCTACTCAGGATCAGTACCTCCTAGAGCAGTTGCATATGTTGGATTACCTAATTATTTTTGAGGCTGTTGATCTATTCAAGCTACCTCAGGATTCAGCCAAAATCATAATTTTCCTGGGAAGAGCCTGTTATATGTGATGATTCTATCCATATTATTCCAGAACGATAAGTGTCAGTTCTTCTGCCTTTTCTCAGTAGTTTATCCTAACAACTAAGTCATCTCAGAATGAGTAAGTCAGTAAAAAAATTCAAGCCTTTTATTATGTATAGTATATTGAAGTTAATGAAAATGAAAGGAAGATAGAAAAGAGAACTGAACAATTAACTTGAAGAATTTTGTTTTTGTCTTTTAAAAAGATAAAATAAAATATATTTGAAAAATTAAAGTAATAAGTTTATAGCTAGAAATATAGCATAAGATTAATTTTTATTTTAACTAGGTATGCTTCTATCTACTTTTTTTAGTATCACATTTTCTTCAGCAGAATTGTAGCTAAATTAGGAGCAGACCAACAGCAACTTCTGGTCTGCCTAGAGCTTTGTATTTTTCTTTTTTTCTGTGGGAAATCTGTTTGAGTCATGTTTTATGACTTTATCATGAGAACTGGGGTCTAGGCAAGAAAGAGTTATTTATTTATCACATTTATATGCCGCCAATCTCCTAACGGACTCTTGGTGGCTCACAATCAACATTTTAACATTTTTTAACATTAAACCCCACCTGCCTGATCTGACCAGCAATGTTCACATCCGGGGGCTTCCTCTGTGGCTCCTGCTCCACTTCCAAGCTCAGGCAAGTCCAGTGCCGACTTCCTGCTTCCCTCACTGCTGGCCAGCTTCCCCCAGAAGGGGTACCCATTTATCTACTCGTGTTTGCATGCTTTCGAACTGCTGGGTGGGCAGGAGCTGAGGCAGAACAGCAGGATATATCATAATATATCAGTGAGTCTGCAGTTCAAGGAGTACAATTATATGATTGGCCAAAATCACAAACTGTACTGTAGTTGTACATTTCCATCTAGAATCAATCCTTGATTTAGGATCTGTTTGTCTTTTTTGAGGCATGGTGGTGCAAATGGTTAAAAGCTTGGCTTGCCAGCTGGAAAGTCGGCAGACCAAGTTCAAGACCTGGCATTGCTGTGCAGCAGGGTGAGCTCCTGCTGTTCTGCTATATTTAGGCTTAGGAATTCAGGCAGGGTCCTGGAAACAAAATGTTTGCTTAATGGGACTGATTTGGCCCAGTCTTGGATTTTTTGGTGCAGAGATTTTGTGTGATTGTTTGATTTGCCTTCTTTTAGGGAGCTTTCTTTCTCAAGAGGAGGATAAATTATTCTTTCAAGTCCAGTAGGCAGCCCTAAATGGGCTGTGACTCTTCGTGATTGCAATCCCAGAATTCTTTGAAAAGGAAGTGAATGGTGTCAAGTGTGGGATTCAATGTCAGGCATAGTCTATAATTACTGGGTCCATATAATTTAAATAATGAATTAGTATGTGGTGATTTATTTAATTTATATTCCGCCAAGTTCAAATGACTCTTGGCTGCTTACAATAAAAAACATAAAAAAACAAAAACAGTTAAAATCCTTTAAAATAAACCAACCGGACCGAGCGGGGAGATAAAAAATATACATGAGGGGAGATGAATATTAAACCACCAACCACCTCCAAGATGATGTGTCTCCATCGGAGCCCCACTCCAGCTGGCAGAGCCAGGTCTTAAGGTTCTTCTGGAAGGTCATAAGGGTGGGCACAAGGAGTTCCACAGGGCAGGAGCCATATTGTGTATTGATTGTTGTGATTAGTATTTTTTCCCCTAAACTGAACTGAAATAATGGTTTGGATAGATACCAAAATATTTCCCATACCATACAGAAATTCATTTATCTAAGATGAATCCTTCAAAACAGTCTGATATAGTAGTCAAGATACTGGCCTAGAAACCAGAGGGCTGTGGATTCTACTTCCGCCTTAGGCATGAAAACTGGTTAGATAAGTTACTATATCTCAACCCAATCCACTACACAGGGTTGTTGTGGAGAAAATAGGAGGAAGGAGATTGTATATGTTCACTGTCTTTAATTACTTCTAAAATAAGGACAGGATAAATAAGATTTCAGATCTATGGTTTTGTCTGTAAAACCTGCATGCATTCTTTAGATGAGGCCATCATTGCAGTAAGGAAAATACTTTTACAAGACAACAAATTAACCAACAGAATTAAACTTAGCCCTGACCACACTTATACCCTTCTGGACCTCTGCCTGACAAACATATATTTCAAATTAAATTACAGTTTTCACAGAAATAACATGGTGGGTAATGGGGTCACCTGTATTTCCTATTGTGGCCAATCTTTATCTGGAAGAATTTGAATTCAAAGCATTGAACTCCTTCACAGGATTCCCTCCCACCCGCTGGTTTAGATTTGTGGATACATGGGTCAGCATCAAAACACATGAATTGGAAGCATTCACACAACATATCAATGCCATTAATAGTAACATCAAATTCACACATAAAGATGTAAAGATAATTTTTGTTTTTTCTGGACTGTGCCATACCCATCAAAGAAGACAAAAACCTGTAAAAGCCAACACACATGGATTAATATTTATCCTTTGGTGCCCCAAACCTTTTGAAACACAAACTGGGAGTGATCAGTACCTAACAACATCTTATTGATGTTTTGCCTTCAAACTGGAAAGGTTCTATCAAGGAAAATTTGCATATCAAAAAAGCTCTCAATAATTGTGGCTGTCCAGATTGATCCTTTGCCAAAGCCACAAAAAGAGCTAACCTTCCCTCATCTGCTTCAAAAGTAGATCTTAACAGACATAGCTATGTGACCATTTCATATGTTGCTGGAATATCAAAGAAATTCAGGAGAATTTTCAATAAACAATATTTGAATTCAATTCAAACCAATGAATACATTTAAACCAAAATTAGTACATCCTAAGGACAAGATTCCCAAGCACAAATAGACAGATGTCATTATGTTAGTATAATGAAGCCTTTTCAGAATTTTACATTGGGGAGACCTCTGTATAACCTCTGTATAAAAAATTTCAAGAGCATAATTTTTCACAAACTTCTGCAATTCATTTACATTTGAAAGACCATGGACATTGTCTTCATGACTGCAAATTCTAAATTCTTGATAAAAAAAGCCAACTGGTTTTCAAGAGGAATATATAGGGTGACCCAAAACAATGGGAATTTTTGAAGTGCGTATTGGCAGACATGAGCAAGTGGCAGCACTGCGAGACAGTGACCTTGAGCAAGTAA
>JANHZU010001212.1:240313-250825 GCA_032468055.1 Acrochordus granulatus
GCAAAGGTAAAATATAATTACTGAGTTGAACAATAATATCTAATTGCTAATCTCTGTCACAGATAATACATAATTGCAGATAAAAAAGTTCATAAATTAGTTTTTCAACCAAAATGAGCAGCTGCTCATGACAATTCAAAATTGTCATCCTCTCTTTTATTTTAGACTGTTTGTCTTAACAATTTTCTTTGAATATTTTGGTTTAGCAATACTGATTGCAAGATAGAAATTAAATTAATTTTTAAAAAAATAAAATTAACTGTCTCTTTTCAAGAAGTTGATCAGATTCAGTGAGACCCAGCATTTGGACAAAGAGAAACGTGTGTAACATTGATTCCAAATTTTGCTCCAACTTCCATGTAAGAGTGGGAATGAAAATAGGACAGAGCTTCCATAACATAGCAGATTTATTAGTTTTATTGCTGTTAGAGATCAAAAGGCAACCAAGTTCTTCTAGTTCCACAGAATACAAATACATTGTCAGTACTTTTATTTATTCTTAATGTAAGCTATAGAGTTCCAGTATAGCGAAATATCTTTAACCAGAGAAAAGTTTATACTAAACTGAACAATTATATTTTTCACACTGTATTTATGGTAAACAATGCATTTGTAGTGTTGATGTCAATAGATTTTATTAATTTTGTGTAATATGATGCAGAATGATTTTAATTTCACTATAAGATAGAAAGGAATATAAGTAGCAATGTAGTACAGGTGACAGGAGGATGGTGCATAGAACAATCAGTATTTATGAGCATGTAGTTTCCAAGAATCAAGTTCAACTTCATGAAGATTTCACTTGTACTTTCAGACTAATTGTTCTCATGTTTTATAGGTTTTCTTTTCAAATGACTACAGGAATCATCGTTTGAAGAGATCTTTCTACTTCAAACTGAATCAACTATTAAAAATAAATGTAACTTAAATATATTACTTTCTTTTTGAAGTAGTTCTCACTTCTTTGCAAATATTATTTATCCTTAAGTGGTTTTAAAAAAAAACATTTTTGGCACTTAAGTGCATTTCCATCAAAATGGTAAAAATTGACTCAATCCTTTTGGGGTTATTGGTTGCAGTTTCTAAAAGTAGAATTTTTAAAACTTTTCCAAATTTTAAGATACCTGTTTGCCTCACATTCCCCAAACCCTGCAAAAATATCAAACTGATCTAGTACAGGGAGATTGGTGGACTACAGTTAGAGTGTTGAGGGCCATATGTGGACCATAAACCACTGGTTAAAAATGTTTACTAAAGTTATCTAACCCAAATTAATAGATAGCAAAAGCAGATCTGCCCCATTCTTTTGGTCTTCTGCAAAGGCCTGAAAATTTGATTCTGCCAATTAGCTTGGACTCCAATGGAAGTGCTCCAGGCTGGAGATGGCTAATGGAAGACAAGGAGATTCCACTATCACATTGCTTGTATTCTTGATGTATAGTTTTTATCTGAGTCCTGTTATTTTAACGTTTCTTATTTTTTTGATTTTATAATCTTGTAAGCCACCAGAGTCGCTTTGAAAAGGGAGATGGGGAACATGTAAATTTAATAAAATAAAAATTCCTCTAGTAGTGCATATGCATATGTCCTGCTGCAGTTGTCATATATGAAAACAGATCCATTTTTTCTAATTGCTTGTTCATAAAACCCAAAATAAACATTTCTGGTTTCAGTTGTACTTTAAGGGGTAGTGCAGGATAAAAAGAGAAAGAAAAAGAGAAGTGTTGGCTTCCAACTCTTTCCTACACAATAAAATATTAATATATTTGTAACCTCAAGTTTTTACATTACCTGTAATTATTACAAGCCAGTTCTATAACTAAACATTTATTAAATCTTAATTTTTTTCTATTTGAACCATAAAAACCAGAAGTAATATCCCAATGGAAACAAGACCAAATAAAATCTCTTGGTTTAAAACAGTTTACATCACCCTCTTAAACAAACCTTTCTCTTATTGTGGGGAACAACATGTTCATCATTAGTACATTATTCTGTTTCAAATTCAATCTTGCTTTGTTCAAACTCATAAAAAACTTTATTCACTTTAAATCTTTATGTTAATTGTCTGTATATTCTTATTAACCCAGGTCATGTCTTGTAGCAAAATTGCAACCATTTTTGCAAGTTTTCTTAAAAAGGCAACAGGACTTTTATTATCAGATGTTTCAGAGAAATGTTTCCACTCCTATCCAGGAGTCTTTCTCAATCCCATATGTAAAAGGAGAAATGGTAAGGAATATATTTTTTTTTCAAAAGGGGCAGGAAATAGTGAAACAAAATACACTGAGTTTTCACATAAGCTAAAACACAGATTAGCAGTGAAGATTTTGAGAGAAGGTAGCCTTATGTTTCAGTGTAATCACATCAAGTTCTGTTGAAAGGTTACTTTTTTTACAGATGTATTAAGGCCAAATTGTAACCAAGAGATAATTGAGGGAAGGATTTGTTTTTATATATAGGCTTTCTTTTATTCTTCTCAAAAACCAGTTGGTTCCTGTATCAACAATTTGGAATTTGCAGTCATAAAGACAATGTCCATGGTTTTAAGATGTGAATGAACTGCATATATTTGTGAACAATTATGTTATTGAAATCTTTTATATAGAGTTTGTTTTGTCTCCCCAATGTAAAATTCTGAACAGGCTTCATTACATTGACTGGCATAAATTACATCTGTCTGTGTTTGGGAATCTTGCTTTTAGGATGTACTAATTTATGTTTAAGTGTATTCATTGATTTGAATTGAACTCAAATGTTATGTTTATTGAAAATCCTCCTTTTCTTTAATATTCCAGCTGTTAAGATCTTCTTTTGAAGCAGATGAGGGAAGGTTAGCACTTTTTGTGGCTTTGACAAAGGACCAATTTGGATAGCCACCATTATTGAGAGCTTTGTTGGTATGCAAATTTTCCTTGATGGAACCTTTCCAGCATGAAGGCAAAATGTCAGCATGGTCTTGTAACGTCCTAATCACTCCGTTTGTGTTCCAAAGGATGGTGAGAGTCAAAGAATTAATATAGGCCTCCTATAAATTTCAGTATTCAGGTTTTTGTCTTCTTTGATGTTCATGGCACAATCCAGAAAAAACAAAAATTATCTTTACATGTGAATTTGATGTTACTGTCAATAGCATTAATACATTGTATATGAATGCTTCAATTCATGTGTTTTGATTTTGACCCATGTATCATCCACAAATCTAAACCAATGGGTGGGAGGGAGTCTTGTGAAGCAGTTCAATGCTTTGAATTCAAATTCTTCCACAATAGGAGACACAGGCAACCCCATTGCACAGGCATGTTTCTTTTTGTGAAACCTGTCATTTAATTTGAAATAAGTATCAGGCAGAAGTTCAGAAGGATACAAATGTGATCAAAGCTAAGTTTAGTCTTGTGTATTAATGAACTGTCTTGTAAAGTCTTTTCCTCATTGCATTGACAACTTCATTTGTAGGAATGCATGTGAAGAGTAAAATTATATCATAAGAAACAATTGTTTCTTCAGAATATAACTTGGTTGACAAATCTTGTGAATTGTTGATGTAGTGTAAGGAGTTGCCATTTAAAGGTGCCAATAAAGTGACTAAATGTTTAGTAATCTTATAAGTGACAGAGGTGCTACTGCAAACTATAGGCCTTAGTGGAATACCTTCCTTGTGAATTTTGGGAAGGCCATAGATGCATGGTGTTGCTTTCCCAATAACTTTCTGTTAATTGTACAAAAAATAACCATTGACATGGATATTCTTCTGTTATCAAATTGTCTCTTGATTTTATTTCACAACTTCCTTGAGTAAATTCTAGTGTGTTTTGGTAGGTTAACCATTTATTTTACTTATATTTTTTCTTTTGCTCTTATTTAAATCAATGCAGCTCTAAAGGATCTAATTTTGATTCTGAAAAGGCCACTGAAGAGCAAAGTTACTGAAATGATTCCACAATCAAAGCCTTAATATAAATAGTTATTAGCATTGCTGAAAAACAGTATTTAGGATCAGAGGAGGCTTAATTTACTCTCTACTCTCTGTTCTTCATCTTTGTTGGTAAAATATATTCCTCTAGACATAATCTCAAAGCCTGAAAAAACTTTGGACCAATGTGTCAGCAGTTTCCTGCTCTGGATGTTATGCCAGCAGAAAGTAAAGGGAAACCATTTCTACTTTTCTTCTGCAATTCTCAATTGCAGAGAACGATTCTCTCAAGCTACTCCCTATGTTCTGAAGATTTGGGGAGAAAATAGGGGGTTGTAAAAGGAAAAAGGAATTAAACATAATCCGCTGGATCAGAAAAAGTTTTCCAATTTTCAATTCAATCTGACCATATGGAAAAGGAAAATAATCCTCAATGTTATCAACTTATGTTAAAATTAAAACATTTTTTTTTGCACAAAAAAAGCCTTCCTTGAATTTTATTCTGGAATCAGGAACTGTTTTTTAATTACAATGATTTTTTATGGCAATGGTTATGTTTCAGATATAAAAAACATCTGCCCTTAAATATGCTAATTGTATATTTCAAGTCCAAATCTTTAGGGTATTCCTAAAAATATATAAAACTATTCACTAAAATTTCACTTATTGGAAGATAACGGATGGTTGACACTTATTACTCCTTTTCTGTCCTTAGTTTAGCGAAGAACTCTTTCTTAAAGTTAAATTATAATTAATGAATCTGGTAATCAAGTTGGCTAAAACTTGTAATCTTAGTGTTGGACATTTTAGTAACTTTTCTCTTAAGCTAATTGACTATTCAAGATGACCTAAAATGATGACAGAAAAAAATCTTACTATTAATTGCCAGAAAATGAAAATTCACAAAGAAGGTAAGCTGACCCTTGTTAAGATTTAAATGTGAGTGAAAATACTCTAAACCGATATAATAAATTTTAGCATCAAAAATATAATTTGTTTTGAGAATTAATATAGTAAAGTTCATTAAATATTACTTTAATATTTTCACTATGTCAGTTTTGAAGGAATTACGTAGTTTTAGGGGAATTGTGCACAGAATGCTGACTGATACTTACAGCACAATTTAATTTAGTTTAAGGTTACTTAATATAAGTAAAGTTTATATTACTGTTATATTAGTTTAGGTTAATGTTAAACATGTTAGTATGTTTAATATATGATACTGCTAAAATTTTATCCATTGCTGGCACTAGTTCTTACCACATAGACTTCGATGTAACTATTTATATAAAAGTTCCATTGAGTTCTGTAGATTTCATTTCCTGGATACCAGATGAATTTTATATGAAACTTCTTCTGACAGACAAATACTCTAAAATATAAGCTACCACTGATGTTATAGAATTTATGCTTTTTTAACAATAAACTTGTATGAGATTTATTACTGTTCTGTTAAGTATGGTATTAAATTGCTATATTGTTCTTATCCTGTTTATTGTATTTTTTTAATCTTTACATGCATGGTGAGCCTGTAATAAGAAATCATTCATAATCAACAATCAAACTAAAACCAGAAATTGCAATTCACCAGATATAAACTGAGAATCTGAATATTCAAACCTGAAACAACAGAGGAATATAGTAGCCGTAAAACTTGCTTGAATAACCACTTTTTAAAAAACTTCTTGAAAATTAGGAGGGAGAAGCCATTTAAAAATCATGGGAAGATACTATTTTTCAAGAGACAACAGTGGAAAATACATGTTTTTATTTTATAATATAACTCGGTGAATTTTCAGATTCAGATACTTTATTAGCCAAGCATGATTAGACATGCAAGGAATTTGACTCCAGTATAGCAGTTCTCAGTCTACTTGCAAGACAGTAGTAAATACAATATAAAATAAATGAAATTATGTATACAACAATAAAGTGTGCATCCATTGTATGCAGAAAAAGAATATAGTAAAGTGTACAATTAGAATTATGATCTCTTGATAAGTATGTATGTACCTTAGACAGTACTTCTGCATTAATTTAGAATTGTTTGCACTTTGTGTTCTGTCATAGCATGAGTCAAGTATAATGATGGCATAAGGAGAAAAAAAACTCCCTGTGTCTGGTTGTTTTGGTATGCAATATTTTTGAATATAATAATAAAAATAATTTTGAGGATATGCTGAACATTTCTGTACAGGTCAAGCTTACCAAATTCTGAACATATTGTCCCAAAAATATTCATTGTAGGTTTACTGTTGATTTTAGAAGATTTTGTAGTGGGTTTTTTTACCATTAGGTAACATTTACAAGTTTAGTTTGCTTTTCAGGAGAAAACCTATTGATTTCCAACAGATACTTATAGAACTTGGTAGACAAAGCATTTTCTCAGTTTTATGGTTTGCTGATTTCACCCAATTTTTGTGTGGCATACTTCAGGAAAAAAGCAGAACCCACCCCTGGCCAAACAACCACCAAATCATAAAAGTTAAGACAAGGAATTTTGGTTTAGCTGGGGAAGATTTAGTTTCCTCTCTCCAACCATAACCATTGCAGCAATAAATCAAATCCATATGGGCTGTAGAATGGAAAAGGAAGCAATATGTCAAAGGTAAAAAATGCAGAATTAAAATTGGTTAGAAAATGATTAGTTGGAAAGATAAGAAAAAAAGAAGCTACAAAATTCTTCAGATATTTTTGTCCAGCTGAGAGTAATACAGCATAAAGCAAAGGAAATTGAGCAAAAGAAACATTGTTTCTTAAAACATGAGTGGTCAGTTTTGTGAAACAGTAATCATCTTTTCAAAATAGACCAGCTGGTCATTTCAGATTCTTCTATGTCCATACATGGAAATACAGAAGCAAATTATTATGCCTTTTACTTTCTTTGGACAAAATTTTAACTGCTGTAATTGATATTAAATGGCTCGTAATGCACGAATGACCAGAGATTTAGAAAATTATAGAAACACTTAAAATTTTCCTATTCTAATCTGAGTATGGCCAAAGTGCTTTTTGCAGACTATCAACTATGAATATTCTTCACATGAATATTTTCAGATGTCCGCAAGGAGGAGCTAGAGACTAATATCCCCATCAATTCTCTCTGTGCAGTTCCTCCTAGGTGAGGGTTTCTGCGCGAGACTATATTTATTATGTCCATTGAGCAGATCTTGCTTTAAATTAAACAGTTCAGTTGTATGCAAAACTATACAGCGAATAAGGTACAAAAATGAATTAAAACAAGAAGATTAAGATAGAATAACCTACTAATAAATACAAAAGCAGCCAAAGAAATATTTAAGCTATACAGGGAAGAGGGAATGTGAATAATATCCCAGAAATAGTTTTAGCTGAGTTTTTCCATTCTCTAACTCAGAATTTATCACTACTTGACCTGAAGGCAGATTGAAGAAATGTTTTAGAATGATTGTTTTAAATAATATTTGTGGCATGTATATTTTCAGCTGGTTTTACTGGATTTTTGATTGACACGATTTAGGATGATGGTTATTTTGAAATGTAGGATATAAATCTCTATAAGAAATGTATTAAAATAGTGTATTAAAATAGTCAAAGGGACTAAAAAGAGTAGCATTTCAAATCTACATATTTGGGTATTCTGCTTCCCTTGAAAATATAGTTTGTAATTCTTGAAATTAATATTGCAGCCATTTTTTGTTCTAGGTAAGGTTAAAAGAGATCCTCAAATATTGGCAATTTGGTATGTGTAGATTTGTGTATGTGTGTTTCTGTGTATTTATGCTAAATCTTATAAACAACTGCTGATATGACAGTCAATCATACAAACAATCATACAAATAAGAGTCAAAATTAATAGAAGAGAATTCAAAGTCATGAATCTCAAGGAGAAAATAATGAAAATGTTATATTTCAATAGTATTTTTTGTTTGGTTGGATTTGTGCTTTTTCAAATACTTATATCAGTAAACAAGGATTATTCTTTGGCTTCGTTTTCTGGAATAACTAGCATACTTTATTTAGAAGGGGAAAATAGTTTTTATCCTTTGATGTGTCTTTAGAGTATATGTGGTCTATGCAAAGTGGCAATGCATTAAACTGGACAATGACATCTATGGGGTCTCTATGTACATCTTTATTTTTCTTTTGATCAAATCTAAGTGGTTTGAATTATTTCTTTTTAATAGTCATACACGCTTGAAGCCATTGTAAGAATTTTAAAACTTGGGAAATTCTTGAAATGTTCTAAAATCAAACTTTTAATCATATTCTTCCTATAAATTTCCCATCTCTGTGTTCAGCAATGGGAGGGGGGGAACAACATATTAGGCACAGGACAATTGATTATCATGGCAAATGAGGCAGTTGGTAAGGAAGGACTGCCTATAGTTTCAAGATAAATGTCATTCCTTATTCCCACATTTCCTTTCTAATAAATGGGAAAAGTTCTTTGCAAAACAGAAGAAACCATACTAAATTCTCAACTCCATATCTCCAAAATGCATATTAACATATAATAAAGATATTCATTAAATATTGACAAATTCTTTTTTTAACAGGTGACACTGGTGAAGGAGAACAATGAGAATGACTACTTTTTGTTGACATCTAGCAGCATGTCAGGTATGTATATATATTTTGTAAGATATTTGTTCATATGTTCCCAGCTTATTAAAAAAAATAACTATATGTGCTACCACACTTAGGGTACATAAAGTTATATGATGCGTATTTGCCTCATTTTTGAAGGATTCATGTGTATTAAAAGACTGAGCAAAGGCTTTACTTGTGTCAAGAAGGATACCTTTTTGTCTATCTGTCTATCTATCTACTGTCTGTCTATCTCAAAAATATGCAGCACATCCTTTCTGTACATTTTCACCAGTCCTCCGCAAACAACATCTGAAGTTTAATACATTGCAGACATCTATATTTCTGGGGGGGTTTCCTTTAATTGGCAAAAGGTGCAGGTGGTTCCTATCTTGCCTTCACCTACCTCATTTTTCCCCATTAAATCAAATATTTAAAAATTGTAGAATTATATTTCTGAGAGGATAAATATATATCAAAGCATATCTTAAACCAGTACAAAGATTCATATTCCAGGAACGCATGCAGATGCCAAAGAGTTGAGCACTGGGAATGTAAGTTTGTTTTCCTAAGTTTTCAGATCTGTGTTTGGATTCATCATCAGAGGACAAGAATATGCAAGCCATATTACAACCATGAGTCATTTATACATTTATTGAGCATGTTCTCCTTCCTTTAATTATTAATTAAATACCGATAATGAGCTGCATATTCAGTTGTTAACAATCCTAGTTGGTGGCAGTAAAGCCCTGTTGTGAGTTCTTAAATGTTAAAGTTTAATTCCTTACTCCCCACCAGGTGCCTGTCTTATGTCACCCCAGTCTGTGTAGTTTTTCACCTCCAGCCATGCAGTGTTTGATATGTCAGAGAAAATTCCACACATCTGTTAATAAATTGTTGTCTTGTCTCCCTTACTTCAATCATTTCTTATGCCATCTTGTCCACTCAGCTAAGAATTGTTGTGGCTGCAAAGTTAAATTTGTGATTTTGTATGTTTGGATGGTTACTTTACATTCCTGTATTCTTGAGCCCAGTCTCTGTTGTGTTTGGCCAATATAGTCATGGTGGCAACTGCATTGGGATATGGTAGACCACTCCCAGTCTTTCAAGTGGTCCAGATGGTCTTTGCATCTCATGATCTGTCCCTGCATTGTAATCATGGAGCAGTAGGCAATGCCTACTTGTATTTCACAAGCAATGTGTTCAATGGCCTCTGATATATGGTAGTGCAAGCCAGAACTTAATTTTTGTCTTTTGTGATTGTCTTGCCTGCCTTGATTGTGTCTTAAACAGTGATTTATAAAAGATGGTGGATAGACTTTTTTTGGAATTGGTTCCACAGGTATTGTGCTTCTATTGTCTTTCTCTCTTGCTTGTTTCAGTGTGTTTGCAATCTCCCATATAGCATCTTCACACAACTCCTTGTGAATTAAAGGGTGATTGCTGTTGAATTAGAGGATTTGGATGGTATTGGTTGTCTTGCAGCAGAGTGTGGTGTGTTTAAAATGCTGTCTGCTCCTCTGCTGACCTGTAGTACATCGAGGAAAGGGAGCTTATGTTCCCAGTGCTCAACTTTTTGGAATGAAACTATATATCTATCTAAAACAATAACCCATTGTTATGATTATTACAACTGAATTTAGCATTCAGTTGTATTAATTAGGCTAACATTTTTAGCCTAAGTTAGACAGACAGTGATATAATGGTGCTTGGCTAGAATCAGGTTCTAGTTCTTTAAATACAGAAGCCAATTGAGTGACCTTTGGGCCATGCATTCAACTTTATTTCCTTCCTCCCCCAGATCAGTGTCAGGCTCTGCAAAAAGTAGTCTGAGGAGAAAACCCTTCTTATATCTTGCTTTGATGTTGTGTTGTGTGAAAAAGGCAAGAACAGGGCAAACCTCTATAATCAAGTAATATCTTTAGTTTGTTGTTCAGTCGTGCAGTTGTGTCCGACTCTTCGCGACCCCATGGACTACATTATGCCAGGCCCCCCTGTCTTGCACTGCCTCCCAGAGTCTTCCCAAGCTC
>JANHZU010001212.1:285441-296850 GCA_032468055.1 Acrochordus granulatus
AGGAAATCAACCTTGACTGTTCATTGGAAGGACAGATACTGATGCTGAAGCTCAAATATTTTGGCCACCTTATGTGAAGAGAGGACTTAGTAGATGCTAAGATTGAAGGCAAAAGGAGAAGGGGATGGCAGAGGATGAGATAGTTAAATAGCATTATCAACACAGTGAACATGAATTTAAACAAACTCAGGGAGAGAGTGGAGGACAAAGAGACCTGGTGGTCCATGAGGTCATGAAGAGTCATATACAATTTGGCAATTGAGCAGCAACATATACTACCTTACTTCTATTGCTTAAGAACAAGCAAAAGAGCCATTTCACTGCAAACTAGTTTTCTTTTCCATCTGGTTTTGGAAAGACTCAAGAACTAGCTGTAGGTTGATAGATATGAGGGCCTTGCCTGCTTCTTCTTCTTTCTCCAACCTCCTTAAGTTCAAATGATAGAAACTTAGTTGATGAAGAAAGGAAATGCAGCAGGTATTATTCAGAATATAGTTGCTTGTTCCCTTTCCCAAGTGTCCATTCTTTCTGAGGGGGAACTGATGCTGTTTTTCCTGGAGGAGGAGAAAGGCAGTCCCATAGAATGAGCAGTTTAATATAGCCTACTTTGAACATAATGTGTGCAGTTGTGCTTCTCTTTTCGTGTTATAAAGCAAAGCATGTTCAATCCAAATTGAGATTATTTATCCATCCAATATACATATATTTTTGGTTTAGCTTTCATGGGGCATGGAATCTAAGATTAAATGCCTATGTTTTTCCTTGTACAGTAATGTCAGTTCAGATCTGCGCAAGCATATGTACTTTTAACCAAGGCAACTTTGTGTGGCTTACAAGCATTATTCAATTTTTTAACAAAGGAAGAATTGCCAATATGTAATTAACATATCATATAATTTGCTTGTTAGTACAACATGTGCGAAATAAAACAGCTTTTTCACAGGTTGTTCAATCTGTATAGCAACATATAAATCATATTTAAATATGCTAGACTGTCATAGAATCTATAACCAAGAAGCTTTGCAGTTGTATTTGACATGAAATAAAACAAAAATATTAATCCAAAAGTCATGATTGAAATATCCACTATTGAATGGGGAGGGGGAGAAAAATTATGTCCTTCCAGATGTTACTGAGCTGCCACTATTTCTTAGCATAGCCAGCAAGCTACCTGGCTACTGAGAGTTATAATTCAGCAATATGAAACGGTAATATATTCATTATGTCTTGGAGTCTTTGGGGAGTCAAGATACTGCAGGATATAATGTAATGTCATATTTATAGTATCACCTGCTGGCCTATTTGCTCAAGAGGAAAACTGTAGAGGGTCTAACAGCAGATCTGTGGTAGCTTTCAGATGGGTCAGCACCCGTCTCTCAAAAGTCTTCATGATTAGCGGCGGGTCTGTAGTCATTTAGCCCACTGATGGAAGTTATCTTAGGGACGGAGATGATGGTAGAACATTTAAAGCATGAAGGGGTGTAGCACAGCTCCAGAAATTTATTGAAAATTAGTGTGAGGAGAGGAGCCAATTGTGTAGAACTGGTTTTCAGACAGGAAGGGGTACTTTCCTGTTTTTGTTTTGTTTTGATAGAGACTGTATATCTTTTTCCAGAATCACAAGAGGGTAGGCGTCCAGGAGGAGATGAGGGCTCCGGAGAGGGTTGGATGAGGTTGTAGAGGAAATATCTGCTATTAATTTGACTGAGGTGGTGTCATTGGCAATAGGTAGTGGTGGTTGTTTCTCAAACCTGCAGTACAGCACATTCAGGTTGTTTGCCAGTTGATGGCTATTCTCAATAGAGGGTGATGGACTCTTGTAGCCAGTGATGTTCTGTAGGCTTTTCCACACAGAAGCAGGATTGTTTGCTGAAAGGTGACTTTTCAGCTTTTCAGAGTAGTTTGCTGAAAGGTGACTTTTCAGCTTTTCAGAGTACTTTTTCAGAGTAGATCTCTTTAATCAGTTTATTTCTGGTCTTGTTATACAAGGTCCTATTCTGTCTTTTGGAGGCTTCTTTGTCACAACTAAGTTGCCTGAGTTTCATTGTCAACCACTGTTTATTGTTGTTCTATGTACGTAAAGTTTTGATAGACAACAGCGCAATTAATAACCATATGACACATCAACACAGGATGGTGTCCTCTCTGAATAATTTGTTGATTTCTGTTTTATACAATTGGTTGTTTAGAAACTGATTTAATAATATGCATTGTGCACCTTGGGATGTATAACCAATAATGCTTAATGAAAATACTTTGAATATATTGCTCCAACTGTCTTCACTCTCCATTATAAAAGTTTGAAATTTGAAATGGAACTTCCAAATAAATAATTTCAGGCAAAAGTATTGTCCATTATTCCATCTTTCTTTCTTTTGAAATTGTCAATGGAAACTAAAGAGAAAGGGATATAGAAAATATTACTAATAATTGTTTTAATTCCTCTAATTTTCTGTGAGTATGGCAGGAATAATCTATTGTAAAAGCTTACTAGAAACACCGTCTACTGGGGAAGATTTGTTTTATGTTTGTTTTTATTATCCAGAAAAGCATTGTTTTTCCTGTGTGAAAATTTATTTCATTTGCAATTATTTTCAGCTGCCATGTGAAGATCAAATTATACTTCTGAAAGGTTGTTGCATGGAGATCATGTCCCTCAGAGCAGCAGTCCGCTATGATCCAGAGAGTGAAACCTTAACACTAAATGGAGAAATCGCAGTCACAAGAGGGCAATTGAAAAATGGGGGTCTTGGTGTAGTATCAGATGCCATTTTTGACTTGGGAATGTCACTGTCATCATTCAACCTAGATGACACAGAAGTTGCTCTCCTTCAGTCTGTACTGCTTATGTCTTCAGGTGAGTATGAAAATTTTTTAAATGTTATAAGTCACCATCCTTAGTTGTTAAGGATTTCGTGAATCTTCTAACAAAATCTTCACAGAAACTCAGAACATGATTAATAAAAATTATGTGACACTATTGAAATATCATTTACTATAATGTTGATTTCTTGGCATTTAGGAACTACTCTATATACAGAGATTTTCCTTGATGAGGTTGAAGATGAATGTCCCACAGAAACCTTTGCTACTTCACGTGTTCCATTGGGGGAGCAAAGGGCCAATATTTTTCCCATATGGGTTCAAAACTTTATGATACCTGATGTAGTTAATTTGCTTTCCACTAGTTCTAATGAAAGAAGGGAATAGAATTACAGGGAGACCACTATTCAAAAACTATACTTCCTTCTTAGAATATAACAAACAATTTATTAAATCCAGTATTTAAAAAAATTATAACTTATGTACATATATCTGGTACATGTACTTTACCATTCTTACCATAAGTTAACTTTGTTTTAGGAATTTTTTTCATCTGTTGCCACCCAGTATTCTGAAACCTTTCATTGCTAAATGTATTTTGAGATGTCTAGATTCTCTAAAGAGATTAAATTATCACAATCTAACATGAGATTAACTATATGAGAAGATTAAAACCAAAATATATTAGATTATTTGTAGTGAGGCAAATTATGCATCACTTTGCCCTGATTTCTGTATCTTAATGTTATATGTGGCTTGCTCCTAAGCAGAGCCCAGTTTCCTCTCTGCTTCTGTTTTGTTTCTTAATATGGACCATAGACAAGTATTAGGGCATTATTACTGCCCTTGAGTAGCAAGTAGAAGAATCCCTAGGAAAAGCTTAACATGGTTGCTTTTTGAGCTATGGCAAACTGGATAAGTATTAAGAATATATTGCAAAATGATGTTGTGAATTTTCTAGAGCAGTGACCAAGAATGCATATCAGCTTTTGCTTTTTTTTCCTTGTTTTTGATTGTATACGTTTTTAATGGTGGAGTTGCAAGAGCTTTAGGTCTCTATAATTATTGCAAGTCCAGAAGTCAGTGTAGTTTGATGGTTAGGTCATATTCAGAATCTTCTAAAATCTGAAACTCTCATGAGATCTAGAGTAAGTTGCTATTTCTTAGCTTCATTTTATCCTTTTATTCTTCTCACAGGGCTCTGAGATGAACCATACAGATTCCTCTGAGCCCATTGGAAAATAGTGGAATAAGTGGATCAGGGTCCTGGCCATGTTTTGAGAGGCTAGGAACAAAGATTAACTTTGGGTACCTACCTTTGCCCTAGAAAACTTATATTCCAGAAATGTAGTTCCATTTGAGAAAAAATAGCACCAGTCTTGGAAGAGACGTTATTTGGTTTTCAACCAACAGTTACAGACTATTGTTTTTCAAAGACTATTGAGCAAAAGAAAGAATACATAAGGAAAAGGAAAGTTCTGAGAGCTGGTAGCTCTCAAAAAGGTGCAAGTAATAATGTAATAAAGTCTTCAAAGGGACTGGACCAGGACAGCTTTCGGCTTGATTACTTCTGTCTTGAGCCTCTCTCTCTATCTCTCACAGATACACACACACTCCAGCAAAGGCTTACTGCACTAGTTTTTATTTTGTTTTCTTTTTGTTTACAAATCAAGAGGAAACTCTGCTTATATTTGCTACCAAATTTCAGCAGCATGATTTGGGGGTGGATGGGGTAGACAGAATGATCCAGAGGCCATAAAAAAAGAACTCTAGACACTTAGATAGCTTATAAACTATGATTTTATGTTATTGGAATATTGCAACAGCAAAGGTTGTTTCAGTTTCAACAGAGTGAAATATTGTATTGTGTCATCCAAATTATGAGGGCTGCATAAAGTGTATTTCGTTGTAAATTACATTTCATTAACCATTATCTTAGGGCATTTGCAGATATTTGACTTTGCAGTGAATTCAACAGGTCCCAACTTCTGACTAAGTAATCTACTCAGTGATCCAAAGGGGATTGAGTTTAATTTTATCAGAATGGTTAGCACAACGAGGTAACTCAAATCTCAGACTTTTTATTAATGCTATGTATGTGATGCAGATTTTAATAGCTGGAGCTTCAATCACCTGGTTGTGTGCACCATTTTGATGTTGTTGACCCTCACATACAAATATTCCTGCCAGAAATCATTTGCAATACAGACAAATAGGAAAAATAGGGAAAAAAATAAAATAGAAAAAAACAGTTTTCCTTTTTTATATGTTGCCTTTTTAAGAAAGTTTGCAAAAAGATCTTTTGCAATTTTGCCACAAGAAAAATAGGTTTGCTTCTCTCATCATAATCCCTTTTCCCTAGCTAATGACTAATATCCCACAGGGATCATGCAAACTTTCAGGTTGTGTAGCCTGAGAAAATGTGATGGGAGTCACTCTTGGTTCCATCTGCATTTTGCAAAATATACTTTTTAAGGTGAATTGAATGGAAGTTTTTATTTTTTTAATCTAAATCTTATATTTACAGATCGCCCAGGTCTTGTCAGCATTGAAAGAATAGAAAAGTGTCAAGAAAGTTTCCTCTTGGCGTTTGAACACTATATTAATTACAGAAAGCACCACATTGCACACTTTTGGCCAAAACTGCTGATGAAAGTGACAGACCTACGAATGATTGGAGCATGCCATGCTAGCCGCTTCCTGCACATGAAGGTGGAATGCCCCACAGAACTCTTTCCTCCTCTGTTCTTGGAAGTGTTTGAGGATTAGAAAGACTGGAGAGATTCTTGAAAATTTTATAGCACTACTGGGTGTCATTTCATTCCATGGCCTAGTTTTTTTCTTCTTATTTTTGGTCCATTCCCATTTTGTATCACCTCTTTTGGAGGATTATTTTTAATAGGCACGAATGAAGATGTCCCTTCAATGCGGGTACTTGTCACAACTGTGGTTTTTGTGTGTCTTTTACTCCTTTGATGTGAATCCTTTGAGAGTTTGAGAATTTTAAGTTTATTCACCAGCACTCAGATGACCCATGCTTATATTCATTGTTTGGAGAGTGATGCATAAAATAAAACTAAGTTGAAATAACAAGAAAATAGATAAATCCTGCCATATTTTATACAGTATTAATTCACTTTCTGGACATAAGACTTCTGCTGAGGAATTCAGCACAATCGAGCAACTGTTAGTCTTGCTGAAGACCAAATTAAATCAGTTGCAGTTATATACAAGTTGATATATAATTCAAATGTAGCAGTGTGCTCCCAGATAATCAGGTATTGGATTGCAATTTTAGCCATGCCTAATTTCTCCTTGCCATACTTAGAATAGGTATTTTTATTTGTGTAAATCTGCCCATCATAATCATAATTTCATCATTATTTTGAGGTAGTTATGGATATTTTAGAAATCCAATTACAAGTAGTCCTTGCTTAATGACTGTCCTCTTTAGCAACTGTTCAAAGTTATAATGGCACTGAAAAACTATTTTATGACCAATCCTCCCACTTATGACCATTGCAGTATCTCTCTGTCGAGGCAATCAGGATTCAGATGCTTTACGACCAGTAAGCATTTACAACCATCCAGCATCCCAAGGTCACGATCACGTAATTGCCATTTGTGCACTTCACAACTGGCTTCCATCAAAAAGAGTCAATGGAAAAGCCAGCAGTAAAATCTCAAGTCTCAGTTATGTGATATTTCAGACTGATGACCATGGATGATTTGATTCACCTGCCATTTCCAATTGTGGTCATTTAGTAAGAATTACCTGTATTTGTATGATTGTGTCAATTTTATAGAATTGTTAAAACCTTTTTAAAATTCAGAATACAAGCAGATTCCCATTTTTTCCCCAGATGAACATTGCTTCTCATTTCCTCTTTATTCAAAACTAGCCAAGAAGGGAATAAATCAATATAAAATTCCTACAGAGCCAAGGCTCTTAATCTGTTTCTCCCTAATGGAAATTTGGATGCATTACAGATATAACTGGCTATATTTTTCACACTTTCCAAAAATTATTTTAATAAGAAATTAAATCAAGATATACAACTGACTGAATTCAGTTATGCTGGGCCCTTGTTACTTAAATGCTTTAAATTAAAGTCATTAGTTATGACTTTAAGAGATTCCCTATTTCCCTCCATTTTCTCTCTTCTAGTGCATGCAGTTCCTAAATCAAAAAACATCTGTGCAATGAATTTATCCCAGTTTAATCTGATACATCAGAAAGGTTTTATCTTTGGAAGGGTGACTGTATAATGTTGAAAAAGGATATATGATCAGTAACCTAAGATCATGGGATTTGTGAGTTTCGTTTTATACAATCAAGGGATATAGGCCTTTAATTTTTTTTTAACATTGCCACAAATGCCATGTGCTATGACATGGAAATCTGTTTCAAGAAGAAAAAAATGATAAAATGTAGTTTGTTAGATACAGAAAGGCTTTTGGATCCTATTTCAGATGAAATTCTAGATTCACTTTCTCCTCTTCAGTAATATTTGCACTCAGGTAGACTGTCACTGTGGACAAAATCAGAACTGTAATTTTTTTTAGCCATGCTTAATTCCATTGGCAATTAAGAAGTCTTTTCAACATATATTCACCAAATAGCCACCCATTCATGGACAGAGTTGAGTGCAGAGTTAGGTGTACTGTCTTATTTAAATGTACTGTATTTAAGTTATTTTCAATGGCTTAAATACACTTGATTTATAGTCTATAATGATAGTCTTTGTCAGTAAATGTGAAACCATGCCAGTATCTGTAAAATTTTCACATCTGTATGAATTCAATGAAAGAAATACTTCTTAAATGGCATGCTAACTTCAGTGTTTTAGTTTTTACAAAAGTCCAAATTGTTTTCTGTAGTTTTATAGTTCTGTAGCAACATAAATCAAAATGTCATTGAGTTTGCCTTATCAATAATTATTTTCCTGAAAATTATTTTCTCCTGGATGATATTGTCTATGAGGCTTCTCAGGCAAGGAAGGAATTGTGTTCCTTTGATAATCTAGATATGCCTACAGAATAGACATAGAAAGTTATTGTCACTGGAGAGATTGTTACAGATTTTGCAGTTTCTTACCTTGAATAAATTCCTGATGACATAAGCATTTACACATTTTCAGAACTGATTACAGCTTGAAACCTCTAAAGAAATTATTATTCAAAAACAAGATTGAATTGGGAAATTTGGGAAACTTGGGAAATGATCACATTTAAATCTGCCCAACCAAAATACTATATGTGTGATGGTTATTGGAGGCAATCAGCTTATTTGGTAAGAAAAGAAATTAAAATGTATTATATCTGATTATTTTTTTCTTTTAATTCAATGTTTCCAGAACTAAGAGGTGTCCACAAGATTGGAGATTTTCATCAAAATAGTACAGCATTGAAAACTTTGTTCTTTTCATACATAGGTGCAATGTTATGACATGTGAACAAAAGAGGTAGAGCTTAGGGTGGAATGCTGCTTTCATCGCTTGTTTTCTGTCACAGATGCATTTGTTGCAATCTGGTTCCTTTTATATGAATTGTGAGTAAAACTTCCAAAGTTACTAATCAACATGCCCGAGAAGCATCAAGTTGCAGAAGTACAGGAGTACTGTACTAGAAGGAATGATTTATTTCATTTCCCTATGCCATTTTTATTATTTCAATCTCCATCTCTTTTTTACCTTGTTAGGGAAAATACATGATATGCATGTCTGTTATTGACTATATTAACTTGATAAGCAGCATATCCTACCTGGTTTGCATCACAGTGCAAGCAGAAATTATTTCTAGAATCTTTCTAGTGTAATTAGTCCTCTTTCCTGTCCGAAATATAAATGTCTATGCTAATGTTTATTTCTTTGTAAACCTGTCCAAGATCATAATGTAAAAGAGAAAGGGACATCCAGTAATGACTCCAGAATACCTCTTGGCCTTAAGTCCCCCCATGAAACTGTTGAGATTTGCTTCAAAGTAAAGTATTTAAATCTAGATGGTAATTTTCAGAAGAATTCCAAGGTTTTCGTTTGTAGAAGTGTAAAGGAAAAAATCTTGTATCCAACTTACTGGTCCAATAGATGCGGTGCTGCACAGTTCTTCAGTCATCAACTCCTATAAGAAACAAACATTTATTCTCATCCATTGCCTTTACCTTGAACAGTGAAGAATTGCGTTACAGAACAGTTCCCACTCTAGAAGCAAATAATATGTTATGTAGAAAACATATACCAATAACAAATCAAGAACATACCTAATAAATGCTATGTTTTGATTTGCATTAGTTCTTTGTGATATGGTATTCTAAAACTAAGCATCCATTTAAACAGAAATATATGGGATTGATTATGTTTGGTTTTCAGTCCTGCATTTAGAAAGCTGTCCATTGGGATGGATTCCCACTGTTCATCCTTCAAAACTCAAGAGCCATATGTTGTTTCATAGAAGCTTAGTGCCTCATAACCAATAGATATCCTGACCCCAGGGTTCCAGTTGCTCTTTTTTTTATGTGTAAGTCTGCTGATATTATAATGGTCTCCATTTTTATTTCTACTACAGAAACAGAACCTGATTTAACATTTTAAACTGTTAGAATCTGATATCTCAGGTTTCTTTTCACAGATAAAATAGTCCCAATCTTACAGGGATTGGTATAATATTTTAAGAAATTTCTGGCAGCATCTTCAGATATAGATTTCATACCGATTACTAGGAGTTGTAAATTCTATACCCATCTATTATCTGTGGGGCAAACCTTTTGGTTAACTACAAAACATTAATTTTTGACTAAGCAGCTTTAAGTCTTATTGCTTATAATGTCCCATGCTCTTCAGTTTTATTTTCTGCTGTATGTGTAATCAAGTGAAACGTTCTACAAAATATCATGATTTTTCTTTTTAAAAGTAATAGTTAGCTATAATATATCCTGTTCTAAATGACAGATATTTAAGCTGCCTTGGTTTGATGTTGCAATTGAGTTCCATAGTGTTTTAAATTGGGAAGGACAGTGATGAAATTTACAGTAATTTCACTATTTTAAAAGCAACGATACTGTACCAAAATATGAGTATCAAAATTAAATTTGAATGTTTGTGATTTATCTCTAAGTTAAATAATGTAGAATTTAAAAGGTAATATAAAGTCAAAAGAAAAATGGCTGATTTGTGGAAGGGAAACTTTCCAGACTGGTCTATAGTCCACAAAAAGAGCAAATTGTTGTAAGTGATATATATTTATGCTATGGAACTGTAAAATGTAAATGTCACATTAACATACTGCATAAATTGTCAGTAACATCAGTCTTATGCTTTTTAAGTCTTATGGCTTTTCATATGCAGCCAATGGTTTTTGTAGGATTAGGGCTTTGTATCCTGTGTTTGCAATTAGAATCAAAATCTGTGAACACTTATTCAGTTCTTGCTTTATTAGAAAACAAGTGGAGTCCACAGGATAAAAAATAGATAAATAAAATTAGGAACATCTGATTTTGTCAGCTGTGCTATTAACTTGCAGGGTGATCTTCGGCAAGTCACTATCAGCCATTTGTGCCAAAATAGGTTCTTGCCTCATTTTGATAGTTCAGATAAATGTTGATAATATTGTGCATGATCTACTAAGATCAGCTAAGTAGATAGTTCATAATCTACTGAGAAATATTTCTTTGCTTGCCTTTTTGCAGCTTTGGAATAGCAAGACATACAGGAGAAGTTATGCTATGTCCTGTTGTAATTTCTGCTAATAATTTGATCTATCAGAAATTTCCTGATATTATGAAGATATGACACTTATATAAAATTTTATACATGCATGATATCCTAGATAGTAGAGGTTTATTTTCCACAGATAGAAAAAAGCAGCCAGAAACAAAATTAATTTAAAATACTTTTTAAAAACTTACACATAAATACAGATTATCATGATTTTAAAAGGGTTTTGCCCTTCTCACAAGGTTTTTACTGCGTTGTATAAGTGCTATCAAATGCAGAGTCTACCTTGCTTCTGTATATTAATCCTCATTCAAATATGTTGCCTTCAGAAGCAGTATTGTGCAGGTAAAAAGCTGTTTGTGACTATTTTGCACTGTTTAACTTTTTGAAACTAATTGTTAGTTATGCAGAAGACAATCAAATGTAAATCTACATCCATGTAGATGAAATTGATGTATTTACTGAGCACAGCATAAAACATTAAAAAGACACTTTAATTTTGCAACTGAAATTATGAAAGTGAGAAATTATGAAAGTGAGATGTCATACCATGGCATGAAAAAATAACATTTAATTTTTAAAACTATTTTCCTTATGTCATTCTTTTAGCATTCCTCAAAATGACTTTTTGTTTTTTCATAGTGTTACAGTGGATGCTGCTGAGTTTTGTATTTGGCCTTCTTATGGTTTAGATTCCTTCAGATTAAGTTTGAAAGTACACAGATTAGAAAAGCTGAAGATTCTGGGATAAAATGTAAATGTTTGTTAGTTTTGTTCTGTTCATTTTTTCCCTTTTAAACAGTGTTAAATATATGCTAGATGGGAAATATTTTTTCAGCCTAAAACTATATTAAACATGTGATCATAAATGTTT
>JANHZU010001212.1:317106-330759 GCA_032468055.1 Acrochordus granulatus
GAAAAGCTCTATCCTTGTCATGAAATTGTTCCCTGTTGAAGAATGTGGGTCAGACCATGAACTACTAGTTGCCAAGGTAAAGTTCAGAGTTTACAGAGTCAAACGACTACCCATGATTCAGAAAGTTGACATCAAGATTCTCCCAGCATATGCGGTTCAACTGTTCAAAATCACAGAAAGAAAACCAGATGAACTATAGGAAGAAATAAAAACAACCATCACTGAAGTAGCCCAAGAATATATCGCATCCAAGAAATCAACAAAGCTAGTTAGGTGGATATCAGACATTACAATAGAGATTGTAGAGAAGGAAAGCAAAGGCAACTGGTGACAAGGAAGAAATGCAAAGACTAAATGCAAAGTTCCAGAGAGAGTCAAGAAAAGTTAAAAGTACTGACTGGGCTGAGCAATGCAAGAAATTGGAGGAAGTAGCGTTAGAGATCACACAAGAGAGTGTTTCAATTATGTGAAGAAAGCCAGAAACTCTTTTATGGTAAGAAAGACTATGGTCAGAGGATGGGATGGGCAGGAATTGCATGACCAAGTCATCAGAGAAAGATGGCAGGAATGTACAGAACAACTTTTCAGAAAAAAAAAAACAAGGCCAAGCTGTAAGAGGTGAAGCTGACCTGCCAGAAATGGAACCAAATATCATAGATGAGGAAGTGGTGTGGGCACTCAGTTAGTTGCCTAACTGCAAAGCCCCTGTAGTTGATGGAGTTCCAGTAGAGTTATTGAAACCACTTCCAACAAAGGCACTGACAGCAGTTTGCCAAAGTGCATGGAAGTCTGGTTGATGGCCAAAAGAGTGTAAAAGATCAAAATTTATCTCAACACCAAAAAAAGATGATACGAAAGATTGTTCCAATCTAAAATGGTTCCTATTGGACCATAGCCTTGATACCATACATGAATAAAATTGTCTTGAAAATAATCCATCAATGTTTGAATTCAACCTCTAATAGAACTGCCAGATGATCGAGCAAGATTTTGAAAAGAACACAGAATCATATTGCCAATCTATATTGGATAATAAAAAAGCAAAGGACTAGCAAAAAGACCTCTACATGTGCTTCACTGACAATACAAAAGCTTTTGACTGCATTGATCATGACAAGCTGTGGAACTGCCTCAAAGAATTAGGTTTATCACCACATCACATTCAGCTCATTCGGTCATTGTACTTTGATTAGGCACTCATTGTAAGAATGTCATATGGAGGTACAAACTGATTCAGAATTGGAAAAGATACTCACCAAGACTGCATCCTGTCACCTATACTTTTCAACATATACATAGAAATAGTTATAAGAAATGCATATTTGGAGGAGTCTACCACAGGGATTAAGATCAGTTGTAAAGGTAAAAGGTAAAGGGGTTAGGATCAATGGTAGGAACATCAATAACTTCCAATATGCAGATAATACAACATTGCTAGTAGAAAGCAAAGAAGATCTGGAGTGGCTAATTCTCAGAATCAAAGATGAAAGCGAAAAATTTGGACTGAACCTTAAGATCAAAAAAACAAAGATAATAACAGCTGCAGAAAACACACAGGTCAGAGTGCAGATCAAGAATGAGACCATAGAAACAGTAAAATAATTCAATTTCCTGGGCTTTAAGATCAGCCAACATGACTGAGATCAGAAGGCATATAGCACTTGGAAGTACTGCAATGTTTGGCATGAATAACATCTGGAAGATTAAAATATCAGCCTCCCAACCAAATACAGATTAGTCAACACAATAATTTTTCCAATTGCTACTTATGGATGTGAAACTTAGACTCTGAAAAAGGCAGATAGAAGAAGGTGGCTGTTTTCAAACTAAGGTGCTGGAGATGTTTACTATTCATCCTATGGTCTGCAAATATCACAAAGAAGTTCTAAATGAGTCTCACCAAAAATGTCACTCTAAACCAAAATCACCAAACAAAGGCTTTTATGCTTTGGTCATGTCATGTGAGCTGACTCACTTGAAAAATCAATCATGCTGGGAATGATCATTGGAAGAAGGAAAAGGGGCCTCCCTAGTACTCAGTGGCTGGACATTATAAAAGGTGAATCCGAAGGAGGCCGTGTGAGACAGAGGAGCATGGAGAGTGCTGATCCATAGAGTGTCCAAGGGTTGGACACGATTGAATGGCTTACAATGAAACCTCTGAAGTATTTCTTTAAATTACTGAAAATATATATGGAAATTATTTTATGATAAAATGCTGATTTTTAAAATATTAATTTTATCCAAACATTTTTCAATTGTTGCTATTTCTAACAATTTTTCTAACAATATAATTAAATTTAGTCATCCAGTATTCAGAATTGTAGCCTTTTCCTACAATCTCTGCATTACTACTATACTGAAGATTGTATGTTATCCATCTTCCTGATTCTTTCTCTTTTAAATAGAAGCAAAAACAATGTCAGGTGCATCAGTCCTGCACTCCATCAGGTTAATGATCTAAGTTTCCAATGAAAGAATTTATCTAGAAACAGAAAAAAAAATCTGCCAACTTTGTAGATGGGTATGATTGAATAGGAGTACATCCATATAAGATTCAAGGGAAAAATGCCTTAGATTTCATATTAAGTGACATTTTCAAGTACAAAGGAAAGCAGTCAGTCTCTTTTTATTCCTAATATAGGCAGATTTATAAGATTCTTATACTTAATATAAGTATAATATATATAAGATTCTAAAATACACTGTTGATCAATGTTTATTGCATATGTGGTCTTAGTGAAATTCATTGAAATAAGGTTTTTGCACTTTTATTCTTAATTGGCTTTAAAACAATAGCATGGAGTTACAAAAGATTACTGACCAATCCCCAGAGTCTTCAAATACTTATATCCTTTTCTGTAGGTCTTTGATGAGCAGAGCAATCAGTTCTGGATCTTCTCTGGCAAGCTAAAGCTGGAACACATAAGGGGAGAGTTCTCATTGTCATTTCTGGATTTCTAGCATCCTTTCTCCATTCTATCTCCATGGCAACAGGTTTCTGAGAGAAATCATGCAAGCTTTTTTTAAAAAAACATTATGTGAACCTCTTACCTTATTTCCACTCATCTCATATTTGAGTCTTTGAAAACAGAACAGGAATTAAAATCCAATAGCTAAAACAACTTTACTCATTTTCATTCAGATGGAAGTACATAATCATCTGAGCATTTATTTACTTCCAAACATCCCTATATGAAAAAGGAAGTTCTTTTTTGCCATTGTATTATTATTCCTTTGTATGTTCAGTATTTGTTCAATTATCAGTATGTACTAATTTTATCTAAGCAAAAAAATAAAATCTTTCTGTTTCAAGAAGTTGTAAATATAGATAATGAAGGAGAAAAAACAACTATTAAAAACTAATTAGATTTGTAGAGAACCTAAAAGGCATTTTTATTAATACAGTGGAACCTCTGATTGCAGGTCTAATTTGTTCCGGAAGAGTGCTTTTAGTCCGAATTGTTCACAGGAAACAATGTAAAGTCGAATGATCCATTCCATGCCCCCAAAAATATTCACAAAAAAATCATTTTCAATGGAATTTTATGTAGAAATGATTGTCCCTAACATCCGAAACAAGTATCAACGATTAACACACAATATAAAACAGAAATAGAACAAACTAACCAGCACTTACAGATCTGCTTCAAAGCAGTTTCTGGCCTCAGCTGCTGCTAGACCGGCACCCCTTGTTGGATCGGAGGATCTGCCGCCGCCGCTGAGGCAAAGCAGCCTTTTCCCCTAGTAAGGCCTTTCTGGGGGGTCTTCCTGGGCGGTTTGGAAATGTTTCTTGTCTTAACCTGCCTCCGTGCTATGAGGGGAGAAGAAATGGGCAGTAGGGAACAGAGTGGATGGTGCCAGGTGACGAGGATTTGTGTGTTTTTGTGTGTGTAAGTGCTTTAAGAACAGTCCCGGCTGGCATGAGGGAGACAAGAGGGAGGAGAAGAGGAGGAGGGGATTGCCTGAAGGGAAAATCCAGAGTCCGAGTCTCGGAAGTTCCTTCTCTTAAATGCTTTTCACTTAATTTACACTGTTTACACAGCAAGAGAGGAGAACCATCGGCTCCGTTGTGAGATTTCCCGTGCAAGCTCATGGCATGGTGCTCATCTTGCGAGTTGCCGTTCATTAACTGAAATAAATTTTATTAAAAAGTTTTGCTTATCTTGTGAAAACCTTGTGCAGCAAGGTGCTTGCAATCCGAGGTTCCACTGTATACAAAATGATAGATAAATGTATCAGGTCTTTTTAGAAATGGTTGATTTTAAATTTAGTGTTTACACATAAAATATATTTCCACTTCAATTATAATCATAATTGTTTCACATTGTAGGGCTGGAAGGGTCCTTGGAGATCTAATCCAACCCCCTGCTCTAGGCAAGAGTTAGTTAATGTTAACTGATTCTATATTCTCAATCTAATCTTTAAAAAATATTCTGCCAGATTTTTTTGAAATACACATTTCATCTAATGACATTGCAGATTTTCAACAGAATGCCAACTTTTAACATTTAAACCATGTTCACTTAGCTTAATTTATTGTACATATATACCATAGTACCCATATAGGAGCTAGATCAGAAGAACATTAAGAATACAGAATATAATTATTGTGATGTAGCACCCACTGATTGTCCTAAGCATACCTCTTAGTAGAAAACCATTTTGTAATGTACAGTACTTACATAATTTCAACTTGTTGAAATATACATATAATTTCAAACATATACGTAAACCAAACTAAGTGGTTCAGTAATATACAAATAAGTATCAGTGAAATAAAAAGAAGGGCTACTCGCTTAGATGGTCCTCTTGGCAATAAGCCTGGCTGTTTGAGGTGCTCTCTGTTTTCCATAGCTTCTCCCATCCTACATAATCAGCTAGAGACAATGTGCTTTGGGTCCTGTCAATTAGACAGCTTCACTGGATACCAATCAAGAAATAGACCTTGTCTCACACAGTGTGCCTGCCTGCCATTATTTATACTAGCCCTTAAAACCTGGCTTTCCCCCAAAAAACTTGAATAAGATGGTTAATGGACTCCTTATAGGACATTTCTTTTGGTAGCACTGATGTTTTTCCTCTGGGTGTTTGTTTTCCATACAGGTAGTCCCTGACAACCATTTCTTATCTATCATATGTAGGTACAGAAGCACTGAAAATAGTGACTTAAAACCAGTCCTTGCATTTACAACTGTTTGCAGCATTCCCAGTAACATGATCAAAATGTTGGTGTTGGCAACTAACATGTATTTACAATGGTTGTGGAATCTCAGCATCATATGATCGCCATCTGCAACCTTTCCAGTTGGCTTCCGACATGCAAAGTCAATGAAGAAAGCTGGATTCACTTCATGATCGTATGATTCACATCACAACTGCACTGATTCACTTAACTATGGCAAAAAAAGTTATAAAATTGGGCACAGGTCATTTAACAACCACCTTGCTTAGCAACAGAAATTCTAGTCCCAATTATCATTAAGTCAAGGATTACCAGTCTCTGTATTATTGTATTTTAAATTGTTTCATGTTATAAGCCTCCCAGACTTAATACATAAAATGATTAGTTAAATTCATAAAGACAAAGCCTGCCAACTAATAAATAAAGCAGCTATATATCTGGGGTAATCTAACTCTATGAGTTATAAATTGCTTTTAATATGCTAGAATGTGAGCAAGCTTTTCAGAACGATTCCTTCTTAGCTAAGGGCTAAGTAATGACTTCCCAGAATCTATAACTGATCATTATTGGAAGCTAAAAGGATTCCATTTGATCCAGCAAAGACCTTTTTATGTTAAGTATCTTTCTATTATATTTTTGACACTATATATTATAGACTTGAAAGTGATTGTTGTTGGCATTCCATGCATCTTTTAAGATTTTTTCTTAATCATGAAAATATCACCTTGCAATTCAACTTTATTTTGTTTCTCCAAGATATACTTCCTATTACATTTTTTTTCTGTTAAATTCCATTACATTTGCATGTTTAGTCAACTTGTGCCACAGACACTTGGGAAGAGTCATTTTGGGCAGTTCCACACAGGGACTACACACCTGTACTTTCTATAGTTACTGAATTGGGAGAGAGAAAACCACTCCCTTCACTAACTGGTCTTTCATAAATAAATAAAAAAAGCATTCCAATTCTCACAGTCTTAGGCAAACTGCCCAATTTAGTTATGCAACCCTCTGAGTCTATATGTTATACCACTTGACTTCATCTTTTCCGTTGTAAAATTACTCCCCAGCTCTCCTCCAACCTGTTACAACATTACAAAGGCCATGGGTTGTAGTCCATGTGAAAGCGAGATCTCAGTGAAGATTTGATTCCTCTCACATGGGCCTACACACATAAGAAAAACTACAAAAAATGGAAGTGCTTTCTGTCCTGGAAGGAGATACAAGCAGGATAGTGAGATATTCCAAACCTACCAAAAATGCTTTCAAGTACACCTAATTTTAGATTGGATGGTTATACATAAAAGTGATAAAAACAAATGTGAAAAGGAACCACAAACACACTATGAGTAGGTTTCAAGGCACAATATTTAGCATCAAATTCATTTCAATAAAGAATAACTGTATGCTTGTCTGTTCAGAAGGATCTACACTACAACTAAATTCAATATTATTTCCTTTTAGTCTTCTGGAGATCTGTGCATACCTGGTTCATCTCCCAAGCATTAGCTAAAATATGGATTGGGTGGATGTTTGGTCTGGCACCTGAAGGAAAATATTTTAAACTGTTTTTATGGATTGTTTTGAGCTCTCTAGAGTCATCTTATGAGACAGGAGGCCCATATTAATAAATAAGTAAGTTGGGGAAAAACTGCAGTAACATATTCAGGAAAACATTAAAGAAAAACAAAGTGCACAGCTAAGCAACATCTTTACTGTGTAGTCCTTGGTGCTCTCTGAGCTTGGTTAATTGCTTGAAGACATTTTACTACCAGACTAAGTAACATCATCAATGCTAATCTCGTATTTCCTTTGATCCTATCCCTGCTTGCGGTTTTCTAAATTCAATTTCTGATGAAACCTACGTGGAGAATGCACGGACAACCAAGTTATCTGGCCTTCCATCACTTCGAGACCAAAATATATCGAATTCCGCTCAGCAACTGAGAACATCCCGCGGTTCCAGGCGCGATCCCTCCCTCTTCAGTCGGAAGCGGCCGCCATCGGATCCTGCCTGTCTGCAGAACTTCTTCTATCCAGCAAGTACAAATCACCACTTCGCGGCAGAGTGGGAAGAGACGAAGGGCATGGCTGCATGAGTTGTCTCCCCTGCTTCCGCCCCATGTTCCTTGCCCGTCGCACCTAGATGTAGGTCACCAAAACAACGACCTCCAGCTGGCTACACGTGTCAGTCCACACGGTCTCTCAGCAAGACCGCCCCGGCGCAATTATGTAATCTGGGCATCTCGGCAGAGCCAATGAGGGCGCGCCTGGCACCGAAGGTAAACAAAGGGCGCACATGGCTCATCCGGCCAGTCCATGTGAGGCGTGGGAAGGAAGCGACCGGTACGAAACGGGGGCAGCAACACGGGGAAGGAGGAGAGGCAGCGAGTCCCAACCTGCCCGTCGAGACCGACTGCCCTATTTGATTTCACTGAAGTATCATGGCCTTGCGATCCCAGGGAAATGGCTGGCTCCGGATCAAGCTCCAAGGGAGATCTTCTCGCCAACCCCCTTCCCGGAACGGTTACTTTTTTTCCTGAATGGGCTGACAGCCGCTAATCTCCCTTCACCACCGCCGACGCCCCCAGCAGTTTGTAACCTATGGGTTTTGGGCAGAGCTTTCTGTCCTTAACTCCTTCATCTGACCACAGTTAATCTTTCTTGCAACGTCTCACCCACGAGCGGACAGAAAAAGTGCAGAAGGTCCCCTTCTGTCGGCACAAACCTTCCCAGCCGCCTTCGAAACCCTTTCTGCGATCCCCCTCTGGGGGTGTAAAAGCCACAAGTCTTACTCTGAGCACCTTTGCTTTTGGAACAGAAAAAACGGGAATAAAGCAGGAAGGATCCTTCGAGATCAAGAACCGGTGGCGGAAAGGGCCACCCTTACTAAAGGCAGCTGCTTAAAATGCAAAGCGCTCCACCCCCCGCCCTCCATCTGCGGAAAACCGCTCTAATCGTCCGCTTGTGCGAAACCCTTGCCTCCTCCTTTCTGGACACTTGTGGTTCCAGAGTCGTGTCCCAATAAAGAATCTCCTTACCAGCATTCATCTCCATGCCTGCCCTCCTTCCCTTCCAAGAGCCTGCTCCCACGGCCGGGACTTTTCAAAGCGGAGAAGCCAGAAGGGCGGAGTGCGGCTGGCCCTCGCGGAAGCCTCCTGAACCGCCGGCTTCAGAAGCCCACCCCGGTGCGTCTCTGATAAGGGCTGCCGGGGCGGGGGGCCGCCTCCTTCTGGGTCCCTTCCTGCGCCTCCCGCCTACGTGCGGACCCAGAAGGAGCCACTGCGGCGGCTGCGCTCCGCGACGGTGCACCCGCCTGCCCTGAGCGTGGACCTGCCTCGTGCGCTGTTAGGCGGGAGAGACGAAGGAACGGCCGCGGCTGAGCCCTGCGGAGGAAGTTTCTTGCTGCGCTGGCTCCCGTCAGAGCCGCTGCGGCTGCTCCTCCTCCGCCTGAGCACCGAGCGGGGAGGAGAGTCAGCGGGAGCGCGTCGCGGACCCACGTGCTTCTGCCCCTCGGCTCCCTCCCCTGGAGTACCTGCGCCTCGTCCTCCCCGCGTTCACCCAGTGACACAGTTCCTGTGGCCGAGGGGAGGGAAGCCTGGAAAGAAGGAGCGGTCCTCACGTGTAACCCCGCGTGGCGAGGCGGACCCGCGCCTCGCCTCGCCTCGCCTCGCCTCGCCTCTGCGCAGACATCAGAACTGCAGGGAAGGACAGACAAGCTGCCGGGAGGGTCGCTTGTCCTCTTTTACCTGGCTTGCGCCGGAAGATGGCCGGCTTGGACCGTTCCTTAACTTTTGGGCTTTTTTTTTTTCCTAGTCAGAAAGGAAGTCGCAGTGCTTCCAGTCTCTTTAGGAACTGCGCTGTAGCCTTTGTAATAAGGGCAGAGCTTGCTTTCTGTCCTTAACTCCTTCATCTGACCGCAGTTGTCTTTCTTATAATGTCACACCCACGAGTGGACAGGAAAAGTGCATGAAAACCACCTTGAATTTGATCGCTATGATAGATGTGGTATTCTCCTCATACGTTATCTTACAAACCTTCACAGGGTGCGATCTGGATTAAAACAACTTAATCAAGTTAGAAAGAAACATTATCCAGAGGTGGTGTGTCTCCAAAAGCCTTATATGATTAGCTCACTTCCTTGTTGTTAACAGTAAGTAGCTGTACAATGGAGACCTTAGTACTGTAAAGTATTAAGCTTAAGACAGAAACCTTTATTCTGTAACAAATAGCTTGATCTATATTTTTCAATTGTTTATTAATGCTGCATTATCTTTGGATGTAAAATTTAAACAACTTTTATCACAATATTGAAATATCAGAAATATCATTTTAGGAATGATAGTTAACATTGATAGAAACTTCTTTTTATGTTTAAAGATTTACATTATCTAAACATTAAACTATTAATCTTTAGTCAATGTGGTAGAAACACCATTGTACTTAATAATATAATGTACTATTTTTGTTTTATAATTTTTATTTATTTTTATTTACTTGTTTGTATCCTGTCTTTTATTATTTTTACATGTTTAACGTTTAATTTTCTCCTCCTATTTTCCTCACAACAACAACCCTGCAAGATAAGTTGGGCTGATAGAGAGTGACTGGCCCAAGTCACTCAGTTCATTTTCATGGTTAAGATGGGACTAGAATTCATTATTTCCCGGTTTTTGCCTTAACCACTAGACAAAACTGGGTCTGTATATTTATTATATAATAATACAATAAAATAATTTTTAAAAGGAATGCAATTTTTGTAGATACTTATTGATCACCACCATCATCTTTTATTAAATAAGCCTCATTAATGTTGCATAAGCATAGGAAAAATAACATTAACTGTTACTATAAAATTATTAAATTTATCCTGTTTATATTTCTGTACTTTTTGTTAGAAGTGTTGGTAATAGACTTTTCTTGCACACAAAAATGCCTTTGGACCAACTGAAACAATTTGGGTTGCAAAGAGATTTTCTTAGGACTAGTGTTTTTTAACTTGTTCATAAATGATCTTAATATACGGAAATACAGGATGCTGATTAAGTAAACAGATAAGAATTTTTCAAAGTAGTAAAAAAGACATGAATAATTTGAATAGTCAAACAAATGACAAATGTTCAAATAATGTACATATAAGATGTAGAACACTTCCCTCCCTGCCTTATTTCTTTATATAGTGAGCTCTCTGAAATTAATAGAGAAAATATCTATTAACTTGTAGAATTCATGATTGCAAGGCATGATTATAATCACTAACCTCAATAGCTTTTTAAAGGGACTAGTTAAATTCATGGAAGATAGATCTATCAAAGGCTGTTCCTTTTTGAACCTTAGTATTACCCCAGGATTTAGGACTTTATGCCTTCAAATACCAGCTGAAGAGAATATTGATGGATAAGAGGTATTGTTCCTTCTCCTTCTAGGCAATTCAGGCCATTATGCTTGTTGAAATAAGTTTGACCTGATTCAGAATGGTTGTTTTTATGAACTCTTTTTTTGTATGTGATTGCAAAATATCATTTGTAGAACATTAAACTGGCATCATGTTTTCAGTTAAATTAAGTACTAGGTCATTTCTCTGTCATAGTATCATTATAGAATGACAAACTTTACTGACAAGAAATATTTGCAGTAGAAACACAATGATGCAATTTGTTATACTCACTATTTATTCACATAGCTATTATTATTATTAACAATGTTTCTTGCAAATAAAACTTTCCTGGAAATTCTCCATCTCCATACAGTACTTCCGCAGATCAGGTTCAATCAAATAGTTAATCATTGTCACCTTCTTGTTTTCTTCACTAGATGCAGGCTCATTAGGGAGAGTGATTGTTGGATGTTGGATTTCCTACCAGAGACAGTCAACCAATCACTGAAACTTGGTTTGTTCCAATGGAATTTTTAAGACTGACTACCCTCATTTATGAGGCAGTCTAGCGATCACTATGGAGGCGGAGCAAATTTATGCTACGTCATACTGAAGGAATTAACATTAAGGTGTTTGTCTGGATTTGTCCTTGTCTCCAGATTGACTCTGGATTCAGTCAGTTTGAATGTAGATCACTTGCACCAATTATTTTGCAGTTCTTCTCCTTTGATTTGTACTTGGAGAGATCTGAATAAAGCAAAGCTAGGTCTGAGCAAATCTTTCATCCTTTCAGTTCATCACATACCAATTAATATTCAAAGACTCCAAATGTAACATTACTTATCAGTATCTTAAATTTTCTGAGAAAAGTCCAGATTCCACTCTTGTTATCAGCAGTCTTCCTTTTAAACTTCAATGTTACTTGTGTGCCACTTTTGATATAATACTTCTAAATCTGCATAAGGTATCTTATTCTTAGAATTTACTTTGATTATTTTCTGTAAACCAGTACTTAATTAAAATGTGCTGCAGAACAAATGTTAGTTATGTAGTTAACACAGTTATATTTCTACATTATATCCATAGTTCTATTTCTCTACTATTTTCCTTGTAAAAAATAGGAACAAGGATGAGTTTTTTCTCATCAGTTGCCACAGTCCTAAGATTCTGCAGAACAATTGAACTGTTAATTTTCAAATTTGGTTCCTTTACAGTAAACATAAAAGAAGCTAGGAATTCTGCAGGTTTTCCATCTTTAAATATTTCTCTGAAAGTGAGACGCATGCCTCTAATTTTGATAAATAAAAATATGAATAATTAAACTTTAGCCATCAGTAATGAAATGCGAATAATTTGTAATTCTAAATTATTAATTCCCCTGTTAGAGGGGACAAATTATATCACTAATATAATTTATAAAATACTGGGTCTTTTTAACCAAGCAAAAATATATAAAACTGCATTCATAAAATATTTCATTTGTACTTTCAGCACTTTGAAGGATAGGGAAGTCACAAACTAAATAGTAAACTGACAAACTTACAATATTAATACAAAATATTAAGGAATATAAAGGCAGGAATGGTTTAAAGAGTTAGGGATTCAGTGCAATACCAGATTAGGAGTCCTCTCACCTGTTGTTGTTCAGTCACGCAGTCGTGACCGACTCTTTGTGACCCCACTGACTGCATTACACCAGGCCTCCCTGTCCTGCACTGCCTCCCGGAGTCTTCCCACGCCCATGCCCATCACACTGAGTATGCTATCTATCCATCTCATCCTCTGCCGTCCCCTTCTCCTCTTCCCTTCAATCCTTCCAGTATCACAGTCTTTTCTAATGAGTCCTCTCTGCACATTACATGGCAAGTACTTGAGCTTCATCTTCAATATCTGTCCCTCCAAAGAGCAATCAGGGTTGATTTCCTGTAGGATTGTTGGTTTGATCTCCTTGCCGTCCAACATTAACATTGCTGATTGATTATTGTAACAATAGATATTAAACCTAGTATTCATAATAAAATACTGACCAAACGGGAACTAAAAAGTAAATAGAATTTTTAAAAAATGTGAGATACAAAAATCACTACATAGTAAAATCCTTCTTAGAACAATGATTGTATTGGCCTATGTACCACTGGCTAATATTGAGTTACGTTAGGGTGTGGATTCCCCTCAGCCCAATCTACCCACTGGTTAATGTGGAGTTGCATTAGTCAATAAGTGAATTGGTTTGCTTACTTGCTAGAAAATCCTATGGTACAATTCTCAAACAATTTTGATATGGTGCCTAATAGTGAGACTTCAAAATCAGAAGGTACTCAAAGTTCAGTAGGGGAAAAGCAAGGACCCTCAGCAAGTTTTTATGATGCTCCTGGGGCAAACCCATCAGGAATCTCAGATGTTGATGCTGCCATTGGCAAAAGCAAGGGTCTGCTCTGCATAAAGATATATCAAGTGGCAACTTGGAATGTTAGAGGAATAAGCCAAGGCAAATTGGATATTGCGAAATGGTCAGGTTGAAAATGGACCTCTTTGGCATTAATCTGTATTGGACAGATGATGGTTATTTCCAGTCTGAAGATTTCACCAGAACATGAAATCATGAAAAGGAATGGAGTGGCCTTCATCACAATTAAGAAACTAGTCCAAACTATGGTGAGCTTTTCAACAGTAAGTTATCATATAATGACCATTCAAATTCATGCTAAGCCTCTAACATTACAATTATTCAAGTCTGTGCTCCAACATCTGATGCAGCAGAATCAGAAATAGAGGGTTTTCACACCAGCATCCAAAAAACTCTAGAACAAGTGCCAAGGAAAAACATTATTTACATAATGGGTGACTTCAATGTTAAATTCAGTACTGAAGCTGAGGTCATCACTGATGATTTTGGACTAGGGGACAGAAATAATGCAGGAGATCGTTTGATACAATTCTGCTATGAAAATTATTTTCAAATTACAAACACCTTCAAATAGGTATCGCTTGTACATGTGGACTTTATCAGTCCACATCTGCAGTGAACTTGGAGCCCAAGAAGGTGAAATCTGCCACTGCTTCCATTTCTTCCCCTTCTACTTGCCAGGAA
>JANHZU010001212.1:340062-353564 GCA_032468055.1 Acrochordus granulatus
AAAACAGGCATCTGGACTGGATTTTTCTCAAGTCGAAGACGTTTCGCCTTTAATCCAAAAGGCTTTCTCAATTCATAAAATGAGTTTTATGTTTTCATATTTCATAATGAGCTTCATATTTTCCTCTCCACTTGGTGGCATATTTTTTAGATTTTTTTAAAAGCCCTCCTTTATTATTTCATAAGTAACTCAAGGTGATGAACATGCCTAATCTTTCCTCTTACTGTTTTCCACAACAAACCTGTGAGATGAGTTGGACTGAGAGAGTGACTGGCTGAAGGTTATCCAGCTGGTGTTCATTCCTAAGGGAATAGAACTCAACAGTAGTTTCTAGCCTGGTGCCATAACCACTAGACCAAACTGGCTTTTTCTCTACATTTTATATTAACATTGTAAAGGGAAACAAAATACAGGTTTAAGTTTAAATATTGGTAACAAACATTCTGCAGAAGCAGAACTTCAGAGACATAAAATAGAACTCAATGTATATAAATCCTTTCATTCACCTACAATTATGTGTGTTGGATTTGGAGTTCTGTTGAATAATCCTGTACTGACTTGTAGCAACTTTCTTTTGGAGGGGAGAAAATTGTATTTGTACTACTTCTAGTCTTTATCTGACAGTAACTGATTTCTCTTTACCTACACACTTTAAGCTGCTTGTGGTTTTTCTCTGATGATGACCTCTATAACGGAAGTAATAATTTTGTATATAGTTAACTGAAACTTAGTAGGAAGGGCTAACTAGAGACTTTTTGTGAAGTAGGGAGTGGGAGAACCTGTGGCTGTAGTTCCTAGCTTCTTTTCTCATTGGTAGTATTGGACATTGTAGTTTGCCATATCTAAAGAGCCTTAAGTTCCATATCCTTTTGCAGGATCTAGATATAATTATGGTTCAGATATTGTTCAGTAGCTCAGTCATATACAACTCTTCATGACTCCCTGGACCACAGCATGCCAGGCTTCTCTGTCCTCCACAATCTTCCAGAATTTACCCAAATTCATGCCCAACACATCCACAAAGCTGTCAAGCCATCTCATCCTCTGCTGTCCCCTTCTTCTTTTGCTTTCAATCTTTCCCAGCATCACCATCTTTTCTAATGAGTCCTCTCTTTGCGTTATGTGGCCAAAGTATTTGAGCTTCAGCTTCAGTATCTGTCCTTCCAATGAGCAATCAGGGTTGATATCCTCTGTCGATTCTTCAATGCTCAGCTTTCTTTATGGTCCAACTCTCACAGCCAAATACTACTGAGAGAACCATAGTTTGACTATATGGACCTTTGTAGGCAAGGAGATATCCCTGCTTCTTAATACACTGTCTAGGTTTGCCATAGTTTTCCTCCCAAGGAGCAAGTGTCTTTTGATTTCATGACTGCAGTTACCATCTGCAATGATCTTGGAGCCCAAAAAGGTAAAATCTGTCACTGCTTCCATTTCTTCCCTTTCTGTTTGCCAGGAAGTGATGGGACTGATGCCTTGATAGAGTTTTTAATGTTGAGTTTCAAGCCAGCTTCTGCACTCTCCTCTTTCACCTTCATCAAGACAATTTAGTTCCTCTTCGCTTTCTGCCAATAGAGTGGTATCGTCTGCATATTTGAGATGGTTTATATTTCTCCTGGCAATCTTTAATTCCTGTTTATGATTCACCCAGCCCAGCATTCACATTATATACCCTGCATATAAGTTAAATAAGGGTGACAATATACAGCCTTGTTGTACATCTTTCCCAATTTTGAATTAGTTTTTTGTTCCGTGTCTGGTTCTAACTGTTGCTTCTTGACTCACATACAGGTTTCTCAGACAGGTAAGTATTCACATCTCTTTAAGAGATTGCCAGTTTGTTTTGATCCACACAATCCAAGTCTTTAGCATAATCAGTGAAGTGTGTGTGTGTGTATAATGAATAAGTTATTAATTCAAAACCTCTTAAATCCAGTGGGACATCTCTGCATTTAATTAAGTCTTGTTCTGACCCTTTTTTTAAAAACACTATTTTTCAAGTATATTTCTAAATTTTGTCTTAAAATAGTAACTATCAATTGGCTTTAAAATATACAGTGAGGTAGTTTAAATAACAGTAATAAATACATGATTAAATCTGTGTTAGAAGAAATGAAATCAGTAAGATTTTGGTAAATTATTAAGTCAATTTCACTGTATCTATTTAAATGTAGATGTTCAATTGCTGCATTATAAAATTGAATAAAACAAAATAGAAGTGAGCCAAGCAACAAAAAGAATTATTTCTTTACCTCATGGATCTGTTTAAATTTTTAATAGTCTACTTAGAATAATGCCTAAATTGTAGGGGAGAGGGGATTCCATACTTTAGATGCCGAAAATGCAGGGGAGAGAGGATTTCATACTTTGATTATCCTATATTTGGAAACTGAAACAAAATAAGTGTTATATCACTGGGCTTATTTCCTGTTTTGATTGTTTTATTCCTTATTTCCAGGGGGCAATTATTGTTTTAGGTAATAAAACCGATCTTTTGGAAGAAAGAGAAGTATGCAGTAAAGTTGCACGGCAGTGGGCTAAGATTGAGAAAGTGAATTTATGGGAAGTAACAGTAACCAACAGGAGGACACTGATGGAACCATTTATGATGTTAGCACGTAAACTCTACCAATCCCAGAACAAGTCAACATTTTCTTTATCAGGTTGGAAATTTAGAAGCTATAATGAAGATAGCTGAATGCTCTTCTACCTCCTGCTGAGCCAAGAATCTGCTGTGGTTTTTGCATTTCCAGAGAAGCTGATGGTGCAGTTATTATTTCTAGAGCAGTTAAATACTCGACACATCAGGATGAGAATGGTATCTGAAACTGCTTCAAAAAACACTGAAATTATCATAGTTGTCTGCATTCAATTATATTTTGTGGAATGTAAGCTGATAATACTGGAGTGCACAGAAAGGAAAGAAAGACTTCTGTTTCCAAAGGGAACATTCAGTAATAATTGGGAATATTGTCATTTCACTCATCATTTATTACAAAAGCTAAGGGCACTTCAGAAAAAAAAGGTGAAAAATTATTTTGATCATATGTGTAGGTTTTTTTCATTATGCTTTGACTTTAAAAAATAATTGTGAAAAAGGTAAAGCTAACAGAATTAGGTAATTCTGAACAAAAGCATTCTTCACTTTGTTAAAGTATGCTAATACTGTTACTAATGCTTTTAGGTAAACCAATGTTATTTCTACTGATTATCATAATTAGGGATTCCTCTCAGGTAGTGTAAAACAATGTTACTAGGATTGCTAAACATTGTGCCAAAGAAAGAGAAAAATAACTTTTCAATCACTTTGGACATTGGTGGAAAAAAATTTGGTCCTTTCCCCAATTTCAGAAGCCTTTATTATCTGTCCCTGTGCAGCAGCAGCAGTCTTCTGAAAATGAGGAGCGCATCAGAAGAAAAACAGCTTGGTTAAGTTAAAGGGTTACGACAGAGCTTCTCAATCACAACAACTTTAAGAAGTGTGAATTTCTACTTGCCAGAATTTTCCACCAAATATGCATACATATTAAAGTTACAGAAATTGAAAAGAACTAGAGTGTGTTAAGAGTATTTGTTTGATTCTAGCTTAGTATGTTACCTATCCCATTAATTATGATTTATGGCTTAATATATTGGATTAAATCAGCCAATTATATTTTATTAAGTCCATACAGGAAAAAAAGATAATATTAGCATGGGAAAGTATTGTTGATATAATGATTGGTACAAGTTAAACTTCCTTAGAGAAGGATTAGTAGCACACTTTATGTTTGCATGCAGAAATAAAATACTTTAAGGCCATGTGTGGTATATTTTACGTATTTTTTTCAAATTTAAGTGCAGCTTCTGAGAAGGTATAACCAAAATAGTATGGATGAAACTATTTGTTCTAGAAGTTAAAATTATAGCCTGAAATAATTCCATTAGGTTTGCACTGCACACTTATCCGTTTACATATTGCAGTTATAAGCTGTCTTTTAGTACGTTTTGCAGAATAGAAATAATGTAACATCATAATAAGTACAATTAACATGAATTTTACAGAACTATTCATTCTGGCTTACTAGAGAATTATGTTTGATTTATTATTAATATCTCATTTGAATTATGTTTTAATCAGGTAAATTTCTCTTAATTCTATTAAGAGAAAAAAGAAACTCTTTTTGTCTCTTTGATAGAGACATCAAATATGTTAGCACTTTGTATAGATGGATACCAGAAAAAAATAAAAAAAAACATCAAGCAGCAGTGGCCTGAAACCACAAATAAGCCCTAAACTGTTAAGGAAACTTCAGGTTTAAATACTTCAGGTACTTAGGAGATGATCTTATATTTTGATCAAAAAAGTCACCTGCAAAAGACAACAAATGTTGGGATGGTATGTATTGTAAGTCTGCCTTCTGGCCTAGGATTTAATTACAAAATCTGTTAAAGCCTTCTCATCTAACCTTTTGTTCTGTAGCTTGGAAACTATTTTTGTTTTCTGCATAATTAACAGGAATGGTTTACGTTGTCACATACAACCATAGATACATTTCAAAAAGAAGTGATAGCAGTGAAGGGGTTTGTACATATTTTTATTAGCACAGTAACAAATGCAGACTTAGATAGCCAACATACAACCAATCCACTGAGTGACTCCTATTCCACGCCTTACAGTTATACAGCTTAAGGTATTTCACTACAAGTTGCTCCAAGTCCAGTTAAAACCTTCATTTTAACAAAGATAACTTGGTATAGAAAAATGAACCCACAAATTATTTCCCATATGCTAGGGAGGCAACATACTAGTCATATCCCTATATTTGAAGTTAATGAAATGGTAGTCTTGTAAAAAGATGTGTTAAATATGAAACTCTCCCACCTTCCCTAGGGAAAAATATTCCCAATTTTTTTTCAAAATAAAACCAAGCTAAAAGAAACGCAAGTTGAAAGCCCTTTTGCAAGAACTTTTACATAAATGCGAAATATATGTACCCATAAATTAAGCTGTTTTCTTTTTATCTATTACAAGCAACCAAATACCCTTTCCCACCCTCATCCAATTGTCAGATTAGTTTACATTCTTCTTGGTGCTATATCAGAGCTACTATTGCTGAACTAATGACAGTCTTAAAATATGCGATTCCCTTTCTAACTGTCTACTGTAGCAAGATACCTTAAGTAACAACAACAAAATCTCAGAAAATAAAAGACTGAATAAAATCTGTTATAGAAATACCCTACTCTTTTTCAGTTTCTCCCCTTCCCTGTCCCACCCCTTCAAAATCATAAGCAGCTCTTTCCATCACAGATTATTTAACACAAAGATCTGACAAAAATCCAGTTTATGTTGCATATCTCTTGGTCCACTGTCTGGCCATTCTGTCATGCTCTGCTCTATTAGTCATATATTGAGTAGCAATACTTCCAACAAGAGGATCAGCTGAAAAATAAAACAATTTACAGCTAATTCTTGATTTTAGGGAAGAGAAAAGACACAGAAAGATCAGATGTGATGAGGATTCTTAGAATACTGCTTACTGAAGAAAACTAAGCAACTTTTTAATTTCAATTTTAAAATTTAAGTAATTTTCCACTGAGGATGGGTAGGAGAACCTGTTCTCTCCAGATGTTGCTAAAATGCAAATCACCATCTTTATACTTTCCCACTAGACTTCACAGTCCTTTTTCAACAGTTGCCATGTTTGCTGAAACTGCTGGTAGTCATAACATACATCTCTGTTAGGCCTATGTAAATCAAAGATCTACCATAATAATGTGACTTGCTGGACAACTGGTATTTCCATAAATACAGTACACTTCTATCCTTCAAAATATGTCTCACAATAGTCAGTTCTCCTAAAGAGATGATAATGGCTTTCACAAAGCAAGCAAACAGTACAATTCTTCTGTCATTGAATCTTATCAATGGGAATTTCTATTTCTAATTAATTTTGTGGATTTAAAAGATTTTTTTTTCACCTCTGGATTTTAAAAGACTTCATTATGTTTTTTAAAATTATTTCTTGCAATTCGTGTCAGTGCGGTGCAATCAATATATATGGCATTCCAATCAATAAAAACATCTTTGAATTTGTTTTGAATTTGCTGTCTCCATTTAAAAAGTACAGGTAATCCTCACTGAGTGATCATTCAAAGTTATGACATACATAAACTAGGGGACTTATCATTCTTTTTAGTTGTGGCTGTTAGACCACCCCTGCAGTCATGTGATTGTGACCTAGGTGCCTGGCAATTGGCTCACAAGATAATTGGAATATCCTGCAATCATGTGATTGCTATTTAAGACCTTCACTGCTGGCTTGTGCTTTTCCTATGTACTGTGTTTTGGAAATAGTCCTTAAGAAACAGGCAAGATAGTCAGTAAAGGATACAGTTGGACATAGAAAAGTAGGTTGGCCAGTGATGGCTTCTGCAGTAATCATAAAGAGATTTATGTAAAAACGCTATAACACAGAAATGTTTGAAGGCATTTTTGTTGCAAAAATATTCTAATTAACTTCTACTTAAAAAAAGATATTTCCAATTGTACACAAAAATACGAACTTACTTGGTGCTAAAACTTTAAACTGGTGCCAGTTTAGCCTAGTGATTAAGGTGCTGGCCTGGAAACCAGAAGGTGATAAGTTCTAGTCCTGCCTTAGGCATAAAAGCTGGCTTGCGTGACTTTGGGCTAGTCACTCTCTGCCCAACCCACCTCATAGGGTAGTTATTGTAGTGAAAATAGGAGGAGGAAGGTGTGTTCTATGTTCCTTGAATTACTTACAAAGTAAAAAAACCTGAAATAAAAAATAAATAAAAGGTCTGTTGCTCTCTTCTCAATATAACCTTAACTATTCCAAAAAGTACAGTGTGAGAGAGAAGCCATTCTTGCAGGAAATGTTTCTGTATTAGTAACTATAAATCAATGTGAAAAACTCCCGATGGCTTTGCTGTAATTAATCCTGTATGACATATGGGCAAACAAGGAGACAGGGCAACTGAAATATCCCCTTTCTCTCTCTCCCTTTTTTTTTGGCCTAACTTACCAGGATTGCAATCTGTGAGAAGTGAGCAAATTGAAAGAAGAACTTTAGAAATAGTTAATGCTGGACTCCAGTTGTCCTTTAATATGTCCAGACAAATCACTCCTTGGCTGTTAATGTTGCAGTGATAGATTCTTGTTCGAAAAGTAACCTATATGAAAAAAGACAAAAAATACATAACCAATTTATGTTTATCCTTAGCTCCTTAAGTATATGTTTTAGAGTCGTAAGAATATTCAAATAGGCTTACAGCATTTCCTACAACAAAAATATTTAATTTGACTAAGCCTCTGCAAACAACTTCCAATTTCTGATAAATTACTAATCTGCCATTTGATAATTTTCTATTTCTGGCTCTTCCATTGCTTTTGACCAAATTCTATCCTCCTTTAATTCCAGAATGCCAACCTCTGCTTATATAATTTGAAGGTTTTTCTAGAGTTGACAATAATAATATTAAAAATTCTTAGAAGTTACCTGAGCTGAATCAGTCAATATTGTTAAAATTTCCATTCAAAGGGATTAACAATAGTTTGACTAATGATTTCTACTATATTAATATATTTTTTCTGATCTCATAGAAAAGATGTAAAATTTCATCTTCCAATGGTTATAAGACTTCACCAGGTTACCTTTTATAGCACCCAGAGCTCAACTTCTACATGAGAGGGCCAAACCTTTGTGCCATTTTTATACTGTTTGGGATTAGTTCAATTAAGAGGCAAAATGCTTGTCCTAAACCTTGCAGTGACTTAAAACATCCATTTCAATTCTTAGAATCACTGCAGAATGAATTCTGCATTGCCTACTTTTGCAATGTGATCCTTGATGCGTTGTACAATGGATGTTGCCCTTGTGTTGTAAGAAGATATATATATCTGCCACAGATGAGGAAATTTTCATGAATTCACCTTGCATTTGATCATGTTCTGTTGTATTCTCAATGGAATACAAGTGGTTGGATTTTACATGTTGCAAAAATTTAATCAGTCAATGGTTCTACAGGCTAAGAATTATTGTTATTTCTATACTACTGAATAATAAATATAATGAGTATCTCAACAGCAAGCAATATTTTATAAAGGAAAAACAAATTTTGCTTTTGGAATGTTTTTAATTACAGTAGGCTGGTTACAGACTGATTTAATCTTGTATAAACTATGGCTATCTTTATTTTCCCAGTTCATGGATCTTAATAATTACTGAATGTTACACTAAGTAATGGAAGTATATTTTAGGTTTCAATTTCATAATTGCTAATTCTAAAAATTTATTAGTATTTCCTTTTCAATTCACCATTATATGAGAATAAAACTGATAATGTAAATTTATAATGAACCACTGCCATCCTCTGTCAATTGTTTACGTTACATGAGAGTCAAAAAAAGTTAAAAGTTTCCCCTTTCTAGGAGGTGGTGCTCATCTCTGTTTCATAGCCAAAGAGCCAGCATTGTCCGAAGAATTATATACAGCCTTAAAAGGAGTGAGGAAATTTACTGCAGCATTAATATGTTGCTAATTTGCTTCACAAGTTTAGACAGGAAACTTCTGCTTTCCAAAGGCAGATACTTTATTAGAGGCAGAAATCAGTATTTTTTGCTACAAGTACTGATTAAGAGAACGCTTATTACATTCCTGATGCATGGTGCTTAGATTTGCCATCCATTTAATGCAGGGTTTGGCAATTCATTTTCCTAAGGGGCACTTGAGAAACTGGGATGATTCTGGAGGGCCAAACCAATAAACTGAATTTAATTTTGGGACGGAGGGAGGAAATAGATTATCTAGACCCTTTCCAGTCAGGGCTCAGGCCTGGATATGGGACAGAAACAATACTGGTCATGCTTTTTGATCTCTGGCAAGAACGAGATTGAAGTAGTGCATCCAATCCTCATTCTACCTGATCTATCAGCAGTTTGATACCATTGACTATGGTATCCTTCTGGAGTGGCTTTGGGGGTTGGGAGTGAGAGGGCACTGTGTTGTCTTGGTTCATTTCCTTCCATCACTCTCAATCAGTGTTGATAGAAAAGAGATCCAGCTCTTGTCCCCTGTTTGTCCCCCACAGGCTTCAGTACTTTCTCCGCATCTATTTAATACCTACATGAAGCCATTGAGAGAGATCATCTGCCACCATGGGCTGAGATATCATTAATATGCTGAAGTGATGCTGTGACCTCTCTCTTGCAGTGCCTGGAGGCTGTGAAAGACTGGATAGGGAGCAACGGGCAAGACAAAATGATTCTGGGTTTGGGATTCTTTGGTTCATGGAGAATTACCATCTTTAGTCTTGGAAGGGATTGCATTTTTCCAGACAGACCCAGTGCATAATCTGGGAAGTGTCCTGGACTCACGACTCCTGATCAAGGAGCAGGCAGCAGTCATGGCCAGGAGGGCCTTTGCACAACTGCATATTGTGCATCAGTTACACCCTTTCCTGGATCAACAATCCCTGTTCAGAGTTTCTCACACTCTAGTTATCTGCACTCTTGACTACTGTAACTTGCTCTACATGGAGTTGCCCTTGAAAAGTATCTGGAAGCTTCAACTGGTTCAAAATACAGTAGCCTGCATCATTCTGTACAAGCCTAGACTTGCATACATGTCACCTCTCTTGTGGGAACTGCTTTAGCTTTCAATTTGTTTCCAGGTCCAATTCAAGGTACTTGTTGTTACCTTTTAAAGCCCTACACGGCTTGGGACCAAGGTTATTTGAAGAACTGCCTTTTCCTGATTGCATCTACCCAACTCACTATATTGGGGAGGCAATGAATGTTGTGGGTCCCTTCTCTTAAGGAGGTCCATCTAGCAGGAGCCAAGAAGAAGGGCCTTCTCTGTGGTGGCTGTCTCCCTATGGAATATTATCCCCACAGAGATAAGATTGGCCCCCTCTTTGACATTATTTTTCAAGACTGACAAATTGGTTTTGTCAATGGGTCTGGGAAACCCAGAGTGAAATGGAGCCCATCACATGGTTGATTTGACTATTGGTACCAGGGGGTGGGAGGTTATTGTAAAGGGACGTTTATTTTTGTAAACCCCCTAAAGTCACCAAGAGTAAATTGGGTGGCCATATACATTTTCTTAAATAAAGAAGGAAGGAAGAGGGAGGGAGGGAGGGAGGAATAAAGGAAGGAAGGGCCAAACTCTGAGGCTGAAAAGAATGGTTGCTTTGGGGGGCATCTGCTCTCCAGGAGGCATGGTCAAGACTCAGCAAGCCCACCAATGGGAGTTCCTCCCACCCCTCCCACTGATTGTGTGCCTTCAAGAGTGGCTGAATGGGGCCAAGACCCAGCTGAGGGTGGCATGATGAACACCAGCCATCAACCAGCCTGTCCTTCCTTGTGCCCACAGCTGCCAATCCAGTGCCCTGGGCCAGAAGCCCCCTGCTCATCTACCTATTGCTGCAGGTACTCTGCGATGTCCCTGATCCCAGCCAGCTAGCACTTCACCCAAGAGAATCCTTGTGCAGGCTAGATAGGGACAGCCAAGGACTAGATGTTGCCCGTGAGCCATAAAATGCCCAGGTCTGATTTAATGCATTCTTCCTCAAGTAACCAAATTTCAAATCAATGTAGCCCAAATCATATGCATAAATGTCAGTTCTGAGTGTTCTTATGAAAAATATTGTAATGATATGAATGTACTCAACACATAACTGAGAGATGGGTGCTTAGGAAACAAGAGCAAGTAGGAAAAGGTAGGCAGAAGGTAGGAAAGAAGGTTTTTTTTCACCATTCTATCCATTTTGTATATGTGCCTATTTGTGATTACTAATATTCCTTGTGGCAATAAGCTGTTAGTATCCAGCACTAAATACTGGCCACTTTTGAACATGAAAAATAGATGCAATTTTTTTCCATTGATGATTGCTCTAAGCATTAAGTTCTGTTTGGAAGGCACTTCATGGAAATGTCTATAAGAATTAGAGGTGAAACACAAATGGCAGAACTTTATTGGCTAGAGTAGAAGGGTATCATAATACATAGCATTCTAATACTATTCTTAAACCAATTTGCATATCTCAAAGTCTAGAAGACAAAAAAGATAGTATGATGATTCAAATAATATTTTAAACAAAAACACAAAAGAAGGAGTAAAAGGAGACATCAATACATTAAAAAGAGGATGTTTCTTAGTGATGAGTACAAAAATATTTGAGAATAATAGGAGACAGGCATGAGACAAGAACATTTATGGCTTATTACACAATTTCTCAACTTGCCCATCCTCCCTTTTTAAGCATTTTGTTAGCACAACTTGTCATTCACTATAGAGTTTAGGATAGGGATATGGTGCCTGTAATTATGTGATTGTGCTGAAGTATTTCTCTGAATTTCCACATAATTGGTAGATTATTCTTCTCTTTACAGCATTTTATAGCTTTGTTTGGAAGAAAGGCATGTCCTTAATTCCAAAAACTAGATAATAAGAAAAGCACCTATATTTTTCTTAACTGCCTAAATTGTATTAGTGTTTTTATTGTTAAAAATATGAAAAGGCTAAAAATACTTATTTCAGAGGAATTATAAGACAAAACCTTATAAAATATTTCTTTCAGAGGAATTATAAGACAAAACTTTATAAAAGAGTATATATAGATCTTTCTTAAGTATATATATAGATCTCTCTTAAGCAACATTTTATAGCAATACAAAATACTATTTTGAATTCTAAACTCTTATTTGCTGGCATAGGGCATTTATTTAAATAGATTTTTCTAAGCATATTAGTTTCTACACTTTCAAATTTATGAACTAAGCTGTTCATTAATATTTTATTCCAAGTGTTGTAACCTTGTTGGAATGTTATGGAAAGATTAAAAGACACTGAAAACAATTACTTTAAGAAGAAAACTGGAATGTCATAAATCTGATTTACTAAAAACAATTTCAATAAATGATTGTATCCAGACTAATTCCTGGGAAGGAAAAAGGAAATGGAGAGGTAATAATATGCAGGATTTTCTTCTCCCTGGGTTGCTTTCCATAACCCTGTAGTAGAAGGTAGAATTGGAGAAAATCACTATTCAGTCCTTTTTTTCTAGTACAGGAGATGGGTACACCTGAGGATCCAGGCTTCATGTATTGCAAAAGTACTTATGATGATTATTCACTAACATCTGATGGATAATGGAAACACAAGAGAATTCCAAAAAGTCAGCCAAAAAGCCTGTCAATAATCAATAAAGTAAAAATAGACTGAAAAGGACAAAACAAATTGTGAATAGCACTTAAAAACATGAGAATTCACTCATCTGCCTATTGAAGAATTAAGACCAGGAAACAACAGCTAGAACAGAAAATGGTACAACTAAATAGAATTTGGATCGAGAGTGCAAGGGTAGTATGCTGTTTATTTCTTTAACTTACATGCAGAACATATCATGAAAAATATTGGACTAGAGGAAATTGCTGCAGAAGTATCAAAAACTTCAGATATACTGATGATGTGAAGTTGAAGACCAGAAATGAGGAAGATTTAAGGAATTGCTTTAAGGTTAAAAAAAGAGCATAGAAGTCAAACTGATGCTCATAATTAAAACCATTAATACTAACTTTAGTTTAACAATAAACTGCCTCAATGTACATAACTTTGGACCTTATAGAGCTCACACCAAAAACAGATGTCCTTTTCATCATAGGGGATTGGAATGCTAATGTAGGAAGCCAAAAGTTAACAGGAATTACAGGCAAATTTGGCCTTGGAGTACAAAATGAAGCTGGGCAGAGGCTAACAGAATTTTGCCAAGAGAATACGCTGGTCATAACAAATACACTTTTCCAACAACCCAAAAGGCGACTCTACACATGGACATCACCAGATGGTCAATACTGACATCAGACTGACAATATTCTTTGTATCCAAAGATGGAGAAGTTTTATACTGTCAGTAGAAAGACCTGGAGCTGATTATGATTCAGATCATGAGCTTCTTATTGCAAAATTCAGACTTAAATTGAAGAAAGTAGGCCATTCAGGTATGATGTTAATCATATTCTTTATGAATATACAATGGATGGGATGAATAGATTTAAGGGATTAGATCTAGTAGACAAAATGCTTGAAGAACTATGGATGGAGGTGTGTAACAGTATATAAAAGATAGCTACTAAAATCATCCCAAAGAAAAATAAACATAAGAAAGCAAAGTGGCTGTATGATGAGATTTTATAAATAGCTGAGGAAAGAAGGAAAGCAGAAGGCAAGGGAGAAAGGCAAAGATATACCCAACTGGATGCCGATTTCCAGAGAATAGCAAGGAGAAATAAGAAGGCCTTCTTAAATGAACAGTGCAAAGAATGGAGGAAACAAAAGAATAAGAAAGAACAGAGACCTCTTCAAGAACATTGGAGATATCAAGAGAATGTTTTCTGCAAAAATGGGCATGATAAAGGACAAAACCCCCCCAGTGAGGCACCACCTTGCTGTGGTTGGGGGGCTTGTGTGCTCTAATGAAGATGAGAGCTCTGCC
>JANHZU010001212.1:373843-392279 GCA_032468055.1 Acrochordus granulatus
CCAGTCAATCCTACAGCAAATCAACCCTGATTGCTCTTTGGAGGGACAGATATTGAAGCTGAAGCTCAAGTACTTTGTCCATATAATGCGCAGGGAAGACTCATTTGAAAAGGCTTTGATGCTGGGAAGGATTGTGGGGAATAGGAGAAGGGGACGGCAGAGGATGAGATGGATAGATAGCATAGTCAGTGTGATGGGTATGAGCTTGGGAAGACGCCGGGAGGCAGTGCAGCACAGGGGGGCCTGGCGTGGTGCAGTCCATGGGGTCACGAAGAGTCGGACATGACTGCACGACTGAACAACAAATCCTGCTTAACCTCAGTATCCAGTTGCTGGACAGCCATTGCCCCCTATTGAAACAAAAATAATGTTTCTGCTACTTCTGTAAAATACCTTCAACAAGATCTACAGTGATAAAGTAGCTTATCAACAGTTCCCAAAAATTTTCTAAAACTTTCAGATAATCTAGCAAAGTTAGATATGCAAAAATATCATTTAGATATGACTACAATGACATAAAGCTACACATGTAATGGTTTCTCTGTGCAGGTATCCACAGCTTATGACCGGTTGTTAGCAACTGTTTGAAGTTGCGACAGATCTCCCAAAAGCTACTAACAACCCTGTTTTGAAGTTATTTTATGTAATTGTTAACCTATAGACCATAATTATCCAAAGTGATTTTTCAAATATTTTAAAACAATATTTTAGACAGAATATAAGAAAAGAATCATGTAACTAGTTGCATCTACTGACTAAATTTTTTACAAAGTATCAGAATTAATTTTAACTTTGTTTTTCTACAAATATTTCTGTTCCAAAAATGATTAAAAAACTAGAAAAGACGAAAAGTATATTAATCAAATGCAGCCCTCATGATTATCTGGATTTTGTTTTGAGTTAGAAAATCACTTTGGAATATATATACATCATCTTACATGCACCCCAGAATTCCTAAAAGGTTCTTCCTTGAGATTATCAAACTTTTTATTTAACTTGATACAGCAAATTATTTCTTCTTTTATAAAAACAGAAACTACTAAAGAATGAATACTGCACCAAAAAAATCTAAAAAGATTCTTCCCATCTTTTATCTGATGATACATGCAACATTATGGAACTGCTGACATATGAAATGACTAAACACTTATACCCACTGGACATAATAATCTGTTTACAATAGAATCTAATTGTGAAGATTTTAAATAGAACCCTGCTTTGAAATATTCAATACTAGTGGCACAATATAGAAAATAATTTTATGTGCATGCATTTACAGATTGTATCTAAAAACTGCTTCTTTAACTGTATTAGCTGGATTTGTGTTTGTAATAATTGACTGATAAGGTAAAATCAAGATGGTTTAGATTCCATCTCTATATGAATCATGAATGTATATTAATTTATTTGTTCTAGCAGTTATTACATATCTTCTATTTATATAGATCAATAAAATGCTGTATGTACCATATTATCACTGACAAAACCCCCAAAAGTTTGAGAACACCAAATGAACTTGACAATCACAAATCTTTCTTTCGAGCTAACAAAACTAAGGAATGAAAACCAAGTCTCATCCCAGAGTATTTAGGAGCTGCAAAACAATCCTGCATTAGGAATGCAGAGTTTGAAAGCAACTCACTAACTGGAATATGATTTCCAGAAAAAAAAAGACACTATATTTCAAAATCTCAATTCTCAAAACAAGGATTTGCATTTCCAAAAGACTATGTATCTAGAAGTGTTTAAATAATCAGAGCCTTGGGTACTGGATTAATTGCAATGAGATATAGAGTTCAGTACTGATTTTCTTCATTGCTCATGGAAGGAGTTTATTCTGCAGGGAATTTGTGTCAATGATGAAAATAGGATCACACCCACAGAACACAAACTCCATCTCTTTTGTATGTGCATTACAACATTACACACATATAAAGGTGAGGCTTGTATAAAAACAATGAGCTTTAGTGATTTTAATGAAAGTGCTGAATCTCGAGGACTTCTCTGAAGTTATTCTTCATTTCCATCTACATAATTTACAAGCCACAAGGTTCTATGTATTTCTTTGTGTTTATTAATCCCTGATAGAACATTAAATCTTAAGAAAATATGTATTTATTATTTTTAAATTAAAAGATTTATAGACTGTTTTTCATATTATAAAAAATATGAAAATATGTATTAGTAAGACAGTAACAGAATCCCCTGAAACGGAAAAATCTCATTAAAGGAAATATATTCCCAGGTCATAGATTATAAGATTACAGCATTAGCTTTATTTGTATACTTGATTCCTCTTTTATCCTTATCATTTCCTGATGAACTCCAGGCAATGCTGATACTATTCATGAAATCCAGAATTTTAGATAGACTCATAAATAGGTCTTAAGAAAAACCTCTTCATCTCCTTTGTTCATTACATTTCTGGAACAAATGGTTTACACAACTCTCTAATTCTATGTTACATAATGAACTTTTAAGCATATGTTTATTGGAATTCTCTTACTCTCCATACTCATAATTCTCCATACATACAATATTATTTCTTCATAGTTAAATATAAGCCGCTGCACATGAAAGGTCTAGGAATCATTTTAAAGCCCATAAATTAACAAGAGAAATGAGGATCATTCTTCTGTGGAAACTTGTATAGATTAAGTTGGAAAATTAAAATGTTCAAGGCAAACATAACTCCTCAATATTAATGAAAGTTTCTATTTAAATACAACAAATATCCATTTTATAAAAAAAATACTGCTTCTGTAAATATTGAAAGTATTATACACAAACTTTCTTTATGGGAACATATTTCTTCCTTTCCATTGCCTTTTAAATGTTCATAAAAACCTAGTGGATGGTTGGGATTGCTATTCAGACATCAGATACTTTTTCTTACATACTTTTTCTTCATGCTATTGTGCTGAAATAGTTATGTACACAAGTCAATATAGCCTGGACAGTTTCTAGTCTTCTGTACAAGATCTCAAAGAGCATCAGGTCAATAAAGAAAAGCTTTTGGTCAACATCTGGAGCATTTCAAACACATACCATAAAATGAGATGAAATTTGATCACTTGAAAAGTAGTGACATGTGAAAGAAAGGAGATGCCATCAAGATCATTATCAGGCATAGAGCAAAGGGAAAGGTCTAAGGGCAAGGAAGATGGTCACATGTTATGAAGGAGGAGATGCTAAAACAAACTGGTATTAAAAAAAATCCAAAAATAGCTACAAGGTACTATTTTAATACAGAACTTTAATTTTAGTTACAGTTCTTTAAACATTACCTTAAGCAAAAAATTCTTACACATCAAGCACTGAGGTTCTATAATCATTTTTATAAGAATTACTTCTGCATATATCCCCTAAGTCTGGGTAACAATCACTACATTAACTTGCACTACACATAATCAGATTAAATTGGCAAATACTGTTTAGCTTTTCAAGCACTATCTAGACAAAAGGTAAGCAGGCTTTCAATGACACTGCTCAATCATGGCCTGAAGGCAAAGAGATTGAATGAAAAAGAAAGTTAGAACCATGTGGAGTTGTTAGTAGATTTTATAAAGAAAAGGGTATGTAAAAAATAAAGTAGTTGCCTTTATCACCATTAAGGATACGAAGACTTCACTCCTTGCCAACAGGAACTGGGGGAACAGGTTTCACCCTAACACAGTATTTACAAACTTGCAATCTTTAGTGCTTTCCTTCAGTGCTAGCCCCAAGGCTTCAAAACTTCTGGACAGGGCACTTGAATGCCATGAACTATCTTGAAGTTTTGTACTTATTTGTTTATTAATCAATTTATATAGCCATCTATCTCACCAATATATCTCTATCCATCATATGCATATGTAGAAACTGAAGCTTCTCCAAATCATAACAAAAGCAACAGGAGATAGGTGGTGGGGAATGTAAGGTTAAATGCCTGATATCAGTCCTGATGATAACTAGATGCCTGAGTTACATAAGTTATCTACAATAATTTTAACAGTGTTGGCGTACACATAAGATAGCAGTATCCAGGCTACTTTTATGGTACTTAAATCAGTTATTTCATTTCTTAGATCATTCATTTTGATATGACACTGTGCTGGCTAGAATATTTGTTCTTGTGAAAGATTGTTTTATATATTTATACAAAGAAGATTTTAATATCCTTAGTGGAGAAAAGATAACACATTCTGTACTACACTGTGACTTTATCAGAATTCAAGAACTTTATCAGAAACAGCATCACTCCTAAATGTACTGCTTTTCTTATTCCTTTGCACAAATATGAGAATAAATCACAATAATCTAGTTCTTTGATCTGAACAATGAGCACACATAGAGAAAAAAATCTAAAACAGTTTATATTTTTATTTACTTTTATTTACTTATAATCAGAAATGTAAGACTCTTATGGTCATTACAGTATCATAACCCAAACTTTGACCCTCAAAGTAAAACAAGTCTATTTGCATATGTCTTAAAGTTTATGATTCCCAGAAATAAAAAGCCGTATCATTATATTTTGTCAACAGAGATCCAAAAGATACTAGATTCATACATTAGCTGTTTAAACAGAATTAATTGTTGAAAGTGTTCTATAAGAGACTTTCCTCAAGAAAGTGGAAGCAGGAAAAAGAAAAAAAGCTTCAACCACAGTCACATTAACCATAAATATGAATTAAAACATATTTATGAAGTAATGTATGAAACGACATGTGTACTTTCAGTAACATGACTTCCCTCACTGGTCAAAGAAATATTTTCTGTTTTCCTGCCAGAGTAAGATAGTCAGTATCTACTTGTCCTCTATTTAATTAACAGAAACAAAACATTTTACTACTTTGTAACTAAATGCAAAGGATGAGAAAACTAAGTGATAAATAAGAAGGAGCTTAGTAGACACTTTTAAAAAACATGTTTAAATCTTTTAAAACAACACTCAGAGCTGGTTTATAAACATCAATATCCCCAGGATAAACTATTACCAGATTACATAAGGGTCAATATACATACACTGACCACCTTGAAACTACTTTTATGTAATTCATCTTACTATGGTGTGACAAAATAGGAGATATTTCTTTTTTTATATCTAAATCTAAATAAAAAAACAAATATTAATATAAACAATATTAACAATAGTTATGAAAATAGGAGACAAAAAGAGAATGACAAAAAGAAAATGCAACTTGTACAAACTTTCATGCATTCACTTTTTAATAAAACAAAATTCACATCTGAAACTTACATGCTGAGTTTCAAAGTTCACAAAGAATCACTTTACACCAGTCCAACTCTTAACAAAAGGTTCTCTGTATCATCATTCAGAATCAAAAATGGTGTTTCTTTTAAATCCTATACCTAGCAATGCATGCGAGCATTGTGACCCACAATTTCTTTAATAACAAATAATAATATGAGATGTCTTTGTACTCTGTCTTTCTCTACTATCCTGCAAGCAGCATTAGTTGCATGAAAGAGAGAAATACAGTACAATGTCATCAGATGATACTTCTTACTTAAACATTAACAGCAAGATATGAGAAAATATAGCATGACATTGTAATTTCCACACTTGGAATGCATAATTCATATTAAAAAGGTACCAATACATACCTGCAGTTGGGAGGTGGATCTAAGGTGATGTCAGCCAATTCCTTTTGAATCCTATGACAATAAAGAAAGTACATAATTTCACAAAGTTAGTTTGATCTGCTTTATTCGTTTCCCTATTAACAAGAGTAAAAGAAAATTGCATGGATCTAGAAAATAGATCTATGCAATTTTGACGCACAGTGGTGCAAACAGTTAAGATGCTCAGCTTGTCTGCTGGAAGATCGGCAGCCAAAAATCAAGACCTGGCAATGCCGTGCAACAGGGTAAGCTACAGTTGTCAGCTTCTGCCAACCTAGCAGTTTGAAAGCATGCATATGCAAGTAGATAAATAGGTAAGCCTACTTCAGTGGGAAAAGCAACAGTGTCTGTGTACCTTTGGTCCCTAGTCATGCTGGCCATATGACCACGGAAACGTCCATGAATGAATGCTGGCTCTTCGGCTTGGAAACGGAGATGAGCACTGGACTCTAGAGTCAGTCACGACTGGCAGGGAAACCTTTATCTTTTTTAGAAAATAGGAGCTAGATCAACATTTTCTAATTTGGTAATAGCCATTTAACAAAGGCTTTTGTTGTGCTCACTTTACAATTAGAGGATCAAGAGACATAACCAGCTGAAAAACTAACAAACTTGAGCCTGCATCTATTCAGCAAATTTATAATTTTAATGCCAACACAGGACTATAGACAAAACAGACTGTACAAATATGTGCTCATTAACATGAATAAAACAAATTCAAATATCAGTTAGAATTAGTAACAATATTTTCAATTATTTCAATTATTTAATTATTATTAATTATTTCAATTATTACTTAGATTAAACAGAAGGCAATGGTTAGAGAGGTACAAATCTGTCAAATATTCCTCCTCTTTTTTTCTTCCTCCCTAAACAAGACACAGATCTACTCTTCTCTAGATAAATTGCTAATGAAAATCTACTTCTTCTATTTTCATTGTTTCTGTGTTGCAGCATTAACAACAGGGACAAGATACAGAGAATTGGAGCTATCAGGCAACTTGATGAAAATAATGTTTCCAATTCCAATCACAGAGGAAACATATTGAAAGGATCGTAAGCATGAAGGTGGTACAATAAAAATATTTGAAGTTGTAATTGACACTAACAAGCCTTATTACTGAGGCAGGAGATATACTGCATGAAAGTTTTAAAGTAGGTACTGAATTCAAATTGATTTAAAAATAGGACTTGTTAATTGAAATACACATTATAATAAAAAGCAGAATTAATTCCCTTTCATAAAAGACAAATATTTTGTCATCTGATAAGATTACCTACAAACTGCAACCAAAAATTAAACAATTTTTATTACTTATGTGAGCAGACTATTGTTATTATCTATATCTTTAGATAGGTGAAGAAATTTATTGTCTTTCTCTAGGCCATGCAGTAAGTCAGAAACAAGGCAAGAATTTAAAGTCTTGGTTTCAAGTCACATGCTTTTAACTTTTCTCACTGTCAATATCAGTAATATAGACAAACACTGAGAAGTAAGTTATCAGGAAAATAATGCACTTTGAAAGAAGTGGCGATTCTGATTTGGAAAAAGCTGTACTTTTTCACAAAGAAGATCAAAGCAAGGATATTGAAGAAGATAAAATCATAGTAAAAAGACAACAAATATAGGTTATACTTACACATATACACAACCTCACCTTTTTGCACTGGTGGAAAGGAGCTTGGAATTTTTACTCATACTGACTTTACTCTCCTTCTTCTTAGGTGTGTTTGTCTCTTTCTCAGTCTGTTGGTTGGAGGATGAAGATGAGGAAGAGCTGGTGCTAGCCCTTGAATCGTCATCCGACATAGCTACCCCCCACTATGTACCCCAAACCTGGAGAAGAAACACCACAAGGAACAGGGAGGGAAATTGAGAGTTACTAATCACTGAGTGTGTGTGTGTGGGCATAAGTTTCAAGATTCTAACTCTTGGGAAATATTTTCCTTTCTCTTTGCAGGGAAATACAGAGACTGGATTGAAAGAGGAAAAAGATGTAACTCTCCTCTCCCGCCCTTCTGCTTTAGTAACATTTAATGCTATTTCCATCTCTGGAAAGGAGGGAGGGAAAGAAGGAGAAAGAGGATGAGAATAATTAATGAAGGAAGGAAGAGGAAACAGTATTACTGACACTAAGTAATTTCCTTAGAAGTCTCCTCCTGCGATATTTTACTTGAGTGAGACTTACCAAGACCTCTCTCCCAAACATCTACTCTCAAGACACAGGCACATGGAGAAGAGACTGCCAACAGTAAATCACTGCCTATTAAACAGAAGAAAATGTTGATGCAAATGCAGGGGGAATCCTTATTTACAAGATTAAGGAGAAGAAAAGAGATTCCTATTTGTAAACCGGCAGTACTAAGAAAGGCTGATCAAAGGGAATGCAGTGGGATGATATTTTAAGAGATTAGAGGGGAAACTTAGAACCCCAGGATGAGGAGTAGGAATTTAATACTTTTCAAGAGAAGCATAATTGTGGCTACTAATTTAGGGTGGGGGACGATTGATCAGAAAAGAGGGGAGCTCAGGGGCAGATTTTAGCTTTTGCTGCCATCCGTGTGTTAAGGGCAAGAGGGATTATTTAAAGGCTGTGTAAGGCTCTTTGGATATCCCTCCAATGTGAAAACAGCTTCTCCAATAGGACTCCCTAGTCTCATGTCTCCTGCTTGAGACCCCCTCATTTTCTGCTGCCCATTTCTCAATCCTGAGAACCCTTTTCTCTCCCCCTTCTCCCCCTCCAGATTTCTCCCCCTCCAACCCATTTCTTATCTTCATCCACAAGCAGGACGGGTGGTGGGGGAGAAGGAAAGCTGCACATTTAAACACCCCATCTGCCACTACTGGCTTTCTGCGGGTCAGCCAAGGGACCCCTGGGCTAGGGGCGTTATCTGACAGCCCCAGAAAAGATCACCCCCAAATCCTTGTCCTCCCCTCGTCTCCTTTGCCAACCCACGTCGCCCCCCCCATCTCTTGCTTTCCCTGGGCAACCACAAAGCCCCATCGAGTCTCCTTCCCCCGTTTTCCCCTCAGTGCTCGGTCGGGCCAAGCCGCGACGTTGGAAAGGGGAGCTGTGCCTTGTCGTGGCGATCGGGTGCCCCTTCCTCGTACCTCTCCCTTTGTGTCTGGCTGCTCCTCCTCGGTGCGGCTGGGCCTGGCCACTCGTGTGTCTCTCGCAGGGAGAGAAGCGGAAGTGCTGCAACAGCAACTATTAAACAGGCAATGGCTTCCCTGCCTGGCTCGGCCCCCCCTTCCCCCCCCGCGAAGCAGGGAGGGCATCCAGCCAACCGGTGCCACATACATTACTACACGCACACGCACGCACACACCGCGTACTAATTGTAAAGGGATCGCTATCTAAAAAGGCACCTACTGCCCCTTCCCCTGGGACGTGGCTTCAGGTCTATTCGCGAACTGCACCCTGAAGATTTCTAGATGAGCAACGAGGAAAAGGGGTAGCCCCCCCGCCCCCATGCTCGTGAGGCAAATCTCCTCGCCTGAAGCAAACGTGTAAATACTTCACACCTTGACAGGGTACTCTTCGGAAGACTTTAAAAATAATAACGATAACGACAACAGCAGCATCAGTTCTCTCGTGTTCTCTGCAACGAGAAGTATCTGGCAAGGAAGATAAGTGGAGGCCCCCTCTCCATACTCATGTTCCTACCAGTTGGGCTTTTCCTTTCTTATGTTTAAGGACATCAGAGCATAAAACTTGAAAACGAGGAGGAAGTGTCCAGGTAACAACTTGTACACAATATTGGTAAATGTGTTAGTTTTAAAAATTACTCTTTTCATTTAATCTCTTTCCCTAGCAATCCCTGCTCCCTTTTTGAGAGGCAACAGGCCTACTCTCCAGAACTGTCTTCCCCTCCAGGTATTTGACTTAGATAGACTTCTGCTTCTCCATGCCTATGTGAACTGAAACTCATACTTTTTCTCTTTGGCTCATTTAATCTGCAGTTTTCACTTCACACTTGTCTTTTTTTGCTTACTTTAAATAAAGCAGTTGGTAACTATTTTTTTTCTTAGTTGTTCAAACAGTGTAGAGTTATCATTAAGACATTTAATCATAATCCAGATTTGTTGATGGCAAGCTGTAAATTTTGGCACCATTGAATTATAAAAAAAATGAAAGGACTTGATTGAGTAAGGTATGTCTAAAATGTTACAAGTGTGACATGTTAGTAAAATATTTATTAACATCCACATTCTTTCATTTTCTTTATCTCCTCAGATGTAAATCCTATGCCTCAGATGTTGAATCCCCTTGTTTCATTGGGTAACATCATTACTTTAAGATGGATCCTATTCTGGGATTTTTATGAATTTATCTGTAAGTAGCAGCTACTGAAACAAAATCCAGGCTTATTTTCAGATGTATAACTGAGAAGTCTATGAATCAAAACATTTCTTTGTTTTTTTTTCTTTGAAATTGTTATACTGACATGCTGCTGCGTAAGAGACAAACAATGTAATTGTACACTAATTATTAATAGCTGAAGTTCCTCACATATAGACAGGCTTGGCATTGTTGGTAAAAAAGGAAACACTGGCTTTGCCTCTCTTTCCACTTACTTTCTACTGTCTTCTGAGCAGACATGAATAGGATTGCACTACTAATGCAGCCTAGAACTGAAAGGCCACTCAGAAGGCATGGAGGAAACAAAGTTGGATGGATGCATCCAACTGGACAATTCTTTTATTTCCTTAAGTGTTTCTGTTTGAGGAAAATAAAAACTATATTATATTCTTATTCAACACTGGAGTCCAAGCTGAAGTAAGTTGGAATATTTTTAACTGAAGAAAACATAATGTGCTGATAGCAAGTCAACAACATTTTTCAGTTTCACCTCTTCAGCATCCTAGAATCCTAGAACTGGAAAAGATCATTTAGATCATCAGGCTCAACCCTCATTCATGTAGGAATCCAATTTAAAGCATTTCAGACAGATGGCTGTCTTGCTTTCTGTGAATACTCAATTATGGGAAGCCCAACATCTCTCTGATAATTGGTTCCACTGTGAAACTGCACACGGTTAGAAGTTTTTTTTAACAGTCATTTAGAGATTGCCTTCATATTGAGTAGGTACCACATAGTTAAGAAAAGCAACACTCCTCTGTCTGTGTGGATGTAGTAGGGGTAGGGAAGCCAGCACTCCAAATGGCTTTTAAATACTTGATTTGGTTCACTGCAGCATTTCTTTCATATGGAGTCCAGCTGTTTCCCTCAGCCCACCCCTATTAAACCAGAAGGCTGATCTAACTTTGAGAAGGGGAAAGAAAGAAATTATACTTAAAGAAGTGATATCTAACAATCTTGTGAATTTCAGACCTAAATATGACAATAAGGAGACAGTAAGGAGGGAAAGCCAAACCATGTGAGCTAATGTTCCAATTCCTAAACTGATCTGCAGTATTAAGGAACTACAGTATAGTATAGCTAATCCTTCTTGCATGTTTTTTTATGTTATTCACATTTTAAGATCAAAAGAAACGGTTTTAGAACAATCTACTGTTCATTTTCAAGACAGAATTTTCAATTTCATTATTCCAAAGTTTGGTTTATTGATTAAATAAATAGATATGTCCTTTATTTCTTGGTTTGTGGCTATATTCAGTGATTTGTATATAAATATCTTTTAATTCAGTGAAGCTTCCTTCTGAGTGAATATGTATAAAATTATGCTATTAAAAATATATGTATTTTAGTTTTGCTTCATTTATACGTTATTTCCATTTTTATTTAGTAATGTGGGAATGATATAATATTCCTACATTATCTCTAATGATAGAGATCTAGATTTGTATCAGTCATCTAGGATAACTAGAAAATGAAGTTTGTCTTTCTATCTCTGGATCAGTCTTGCATAATTGTTGAAGGGAAAGGATCACACTGATAAATTAAAAATGTTTGAGGACTGCAGAGAAATATCTGGTTCTTCAGCTAAGGGAGTACAGAAGCACTGGAGCTGGCAGCGGCACCCATAAATCTATTACTTTAAAAAAAACAGGCAGTACAAGGCTGCTTGATGGGCCACATGTTGTGCAGGTCTGATCTAGATGATAATGAATGTTCTGAAAATGTTACACTGTGTGTGTGTTTGTGAAATACTTTATTTCTGTCAATAGTAGTTTCTCAGATAGGTAGCACTGAATCTTTTAAATTAGAGGTCCACCAATACAATTAGTATTCCAGAGCAGATTTCAGAATCTATTTTTTCAAAAGGACTTAGACTGGAACTACAACATTTTAGGTTGCAAATCTGAGAAGCTGTTGTCTATTTAGATGTTGTCATTCAAGACCTTTGCATTAATACATATTAAGAATGTATATATGTATCACGCAATGATGATACACACATGGGACTGCTTGTATGTTCTCAGCCTTATTTATGAACAAGCTGAAGTAATCCTATTCAGGCTATATAGGAAAGGAGGGAGTTATAGGGAAGACAGAAAGAAATAAACATGTTTTCATTTCCATTAATGAGCTATAGGATAGCATTAGAGGCACCCAATCTGGAAGTACATTATTGCTATCTATGAATAGGATGGAGGTAGGTAATGGGTTGTGGAATTGAGATGGGAGATTCAGGGGAGAGGAAATGGTGAGCAAAATATCAAACATAGTTTCCAGAGTTCTTTCAAACTCCTTATGAACAGCTCACTTCTACATTACCTGACTAATGGAGGAAAGGGGGAAGATTAATGAATAATGGAGCAATTAAGAGAATTCTTAGCTGTTGCCCAACTGCTTCTTCCATAGACAACTGGCGAAACTTTAATATTTTTTATTCATCCCAGCTGGATCTAGCCCACTTTTTAACTCAACCTTTCTATTGTTAGCTTTTGGTCAACATTGACCTATTGTTTTTAGGTCAATAGTGACCTATTGTTAGCTTATCCTAACAATCATATTTGCTCCACTTCTGTTCCATTTGTAGTTTTTATGCTAATGAATGGTCAGCTATTGTCCTCAACCCCTTTACATAATTTCTTTTTAACATCTAACTGGAATTAATATACATCACATGACTGACCTGATTTTATGATGTTTTATTATTTTGTTATGTAAACATGGCAGTTGTAAGTGCAACCCATAGCTTGATATGGACATGGTTTTGCTGATTATGGAAGTACCTATTTTTGGCAAAATGCAGTCACATCACTATAGTATACTGTAAATGGCTGTAAATGCAGCCATGTTGCTGAGCACCTAAAGTTCAGTCACATGACCTTGGGAGGTGGCTGACAGTCATAACTTCATTTCCAGGTCATTAACTCCCCTTTTCAGGTAGATTGTAATTTTGAATGGTTGCTAAATCATACATCAAGGACTCCAACAAGATAGGAGAAGCATGCAAAGCAAGGATTCTGGGATTCTTTCCAATTTTTGTTTACAGTTGTGGACATAGGAAGCATCTATGTATATATTTTATTTTCTGCTATGAAGTACCATGATATATGTGTTTGTTTTACCCTTGTGTTGTATATCTCTGTGTGGGAAGCTCATGACAGCCTGCATATGTTTCATGAAAGGAGGGAATATGAGGGAGGGCTTAGAATGAAGCTGTACCTTTCTGAACAGCTGCCCAGATGCCTTCTTGTGGGGTTGTATGAAGGGATTTTTATCTGGAATGTTTTTTGTTGCTTCCACCATACCAGACTAAACTCAGTCCTGCTTTGTTCAGTTTTTATAGAGTATCTTGCTGATAGACAGCAAGACAAATGTCCTGAACCCCTTTCTTTACAACATTCCATTGGATTGGAAAGAAGAAAAATAAGTTGTCTTGAAATTATTGTATATTTAAAGAGTATAGCATGATTGTTATTCTTTTTTCCCAAATTCAAATCTTTATATTTAAATACAATATTTATATTATAAAGTAAAATATTTATAATATAACTTACAATAAAGTTTATACTGATTGTGCTTCATGAAATGGGTGGCAGCTCAATACATATTATTGGGTAATATCAATTGTATGATATTTCTGGAAACTTATTACTGGAGTATATAAGTGGGAAGATGCTACTGGCTCATGTCCTGCTCAAGTTTTCATAGTCTTCCAGTTAGCCATGGTGGAGGCAGGGTCATTTTGTAAAGTTGGCCTACAGTACTACATTCTGGAAACACTACAAATTTTCACAGCTCTACCCTTTAGGTTAGGAACTAGATTAGATGTAGAAATCCAAACATTCTTTTGAATTTCTTATGTGTTTTGGGTGGGCACTTTTGTTGTGTTACGAAGAACAGGGCATACTGGCAAATGCTGTTCCCTTCATCTTGTCCATTGTTCATCTGTGCTTCTATATTTGGAAATGTGTGACTTTCTGAAGCAGGTGATGTACAAACTCCTCTGATGTAATTTTGAACCTTGATTGTACTAGGCATGAGAGGAAAAGGTTTCTCACTTCATAAGTTTGCCATCCTGTTTAGGTTATAATCTAAATGGAGTGGCTTGAGAGCATGCCCACATTTTTTTCTTTAAGTACCTAATTGCTAGTGAGAAAAAACTGTTAAAAGGGCTATAATGAACAATGAATCGAGGCAAAAACTGTATGAACAGCTTCCAGCTAGCTCAGCTTTATCATTGTAGACAAGGCAATTAATTTTTCATGCTCTAGCTTTTCATCTACAAAATACAAAAACAAAACAAAAGTGATGTAATGGTTAAGTTTTGATTAGGAGTGGGAAGACAGGTTCTAGTTTGCTCTCAGCTTTGGAAGCTCATTAAGTGAATCTAGATTGTCTTTCTCTCTTAGCTCAGCCCTCCCCACAGTGTGCTGTAGCCAAATTAGAATGAACAAGTTATATATATACTCCTTTAAATGTATAAATTAAAGGCAAGATATAAATACATATAATAAATCTGTGGCTCTGAAGTAGTGTTGATGTTATCTGAGAGGCATTTGGAATCCATAGGACAAAAATCTTTTAACTTTATTATCTTTATGCTCAGTGAAGATGCTTTGTTCCATTTATTTTTTCCCTTATGCAATAGCACTTCTCTTTGTTTTTGATTTGCATGTTGCTGGAAATTTCTGTTTACTATATATTAGTTAAGCAAACAGTTGACTGTACTGTATGCTTTCAAAGGATTTTATCAGTACTTTCAAATATAGAAATTATTCAAGTCAGTTGTACATTTATTAGGGTTTTTTTTGTTTATTGTTTTGCTGTTGATACAGGACCCAAAACAGGAGTTCAGCTAAATCTCCATCCTCTGCAGAATAACTGTGGATGTCCTTTCTCAATCCCCGGACATTGTGGGGGCCTGGATGTGTGACAACAGGCTTCAGCTGAACTCTTGTAAGATGGAGTGGCTATGGGTAGGTGGCTCTTCTTTATTTGGGGGTTTATCATTTTTGGTTTTGAATGGGGTAACTACCACTTCCCTAGACAAATCAGTGTGTATTCTGAGGGTCCTTCTGGACTCATGACTTCTGCTCAAAGAGCAGTTAGTTGTCATGGCTAGGAGGGCCTTTCTCAACTTTGGGTTGGGTACCAGTAACACCCTTTCCTGGGTTGTGAATACCTCCCCTCAATTATTCATGCCTTGGTCATATCCCGAATGGACTACTACAATGCATTGTGATGTGGGGCTACTTTTGAAGAGTATACAGAAGTTGCAACTGGTGCAGAATGAAGTGGCATGTGCAATTTTGAAATAATACATCTACTATGCAAGCTGCACTGGATGCTGATTTGCTTCTGGGTCCAATTCAAGGAATTGGTTATCACCTTTAAAGTCATTCGTAGCATGGAACCAGGATACCTGAGGAACCATTTTGTCCCAATTATTTCAAGCTATCCCACTGAATCAAGCAGGGAAGGCATGTTACCTACCTTGTCAGTCAGAGGGTTTTGACTGGTGGAATCTAGGAGGGCCTTTTCAACATCTTATCCCCAAAGGTGATAAGCCCCCACTCTTCTGGTTTTCTAGAAGAGTTTTAAGACCTGTTTTTGCCAATTAGCATGGAGGCTAAAAGTATGATATAGCCTGGTGCCTGAGGATGCTCCCACTGCTTTGTTAACCTCATAGCCTTTGAAGTTTTAACCTGATTTATTTTAATTTGTAAGTGTGAAATTGTTTTGAACTCTGTTTTAAGCTATGCTTTTATTCATGTATTATATGGTTTTATTATGCTGTTTGTAAACTGCCCACAGTCACTTAGATGAGATGGATGGCATAAAAAATAAATGTCTAAACTAGATAATCGAAATCTACCTTTCTGTTGATAGTGTGGCTCCTAATCAATTCATTCAAGGCACAACAGTTATAGATATCCATAAAATAATATAAGATATAGGTTCAATTCTCATCAGATTTTATTATGCCTATATTTAGCAAAGCAATGTCATCATGAATCGGTTAACTTTCAACTTTTGCATCCTTTGTTCTATCAATACCTAATATTGTAATAAATGATTAATGGTCTTTCATATATGCAATGCTGTATAGTTTGTTTACCAATTTATACTATAAATACTATACTATATTTGTACAATACAAGGTAAGGACCATTTACACAACATTTATTTTGGTTTGAATTAGAAATGAATCTCATTTCCATAGTATGTCTTTAAAATTCAAAAACATTGTAATCTTGTAAAGATAAAAGTACTTTAACAACTTCCATGGTATTATGATTCCTCTGGAAAGAATGCAAATTAAGCTAATTAATATGAATTCTGAAACTTTGTGATGCAAACATTTCCTCTTAAATAAAATACCTCTTTTCAGGGCAGTATTATAGAAGTCAATCTAGATGTGTAAGAAGTACTCTGAAGTAAGGTCCAGTGCATTTAATAGATTTATACAACATAAATATTTGTCCATAAATATGTGTTTGGCTTGCATATAGTTCAGATAATCATGAAAACCCAGAAATGTAAACTAACTTAATAAAGTCTACTTAGTTAACCATTGTAAACTTACTGTAGGAACATAACTCATACCCATCCACTTTTTTATCATAGTGTCCTAAATCATTATATATTTTTTCTTTGTTGAAGTCAATAATCCAATAAATAGGAAATTCTGAAGCACTGAAATGACGTCAAATGTATTCAAATGGATTAAAAACTATTGATTTATCTTTTCAATAATTGAACTTTACTTTATTGCCTCTTTTGAGTGAGGCTTTGAGTTCCCATTGTCCTCTGAGCGGCATATTACTAATGACTGCATATGACAAAACTGTAACTTTGGTCCAGTCACTGCACTGTGATTCTGTATGAATTTCTTTCATCTGTCTTTTAGTGCTCACACTAGAAACCAATGGATTGTGGCATTGACACTAAAAACATATGATTATGGTTCCTTATTCTTTGATCAGTTTCAAAAAATGATGCTTAAATTACTGCCAGAAGGAACTTGGGGATTGAAGATCTCTACATCAGGGTTCTCCTGACCATAAATGAACTAATGAAGGCAACTAGCATTTTCCATTTTACACTGGGTAATGCAACAGGGTTGGGAATTAGGGAATGAAACTATTGAGGAAAAAGTATCTACATTTATCTAATACTGTCAAAGGATATATTTATCTATAATCTTATTAACATTAATCAAAAAAGGTTGTTTTGGTTTATAAAGAAGAAAAGTCCACTATATTTGCAGATAGGCAATGGATGGCTGGGTCAGTTTATCAATCTGCCCAAAGAAAAAGGCTAGAGTGGAAAATCTGAAATACTCTTTTCTTTGTGAGACAAGTTCCAGCTGACAGCAACTTGCCTCTAGCTGTGACAGTTCCAAATCCATCAGGGAAAGTATGAAAATACTTTCTCTCTTTTAAGTCCATATTGAGCTGAAGCTTTCCATCTCCTTTTGGATCATTAACACTGATCTTTGGCTCACAGCTTAGAAATATCAGAAAACACAGTAAGAGCTACTCATATACGCTTGTTTCTCTGAATTCACAGAAGGGGCAAAATTTTATTGAATCTGTCTTGAATACCCCATTTAAACCAAGGGTATATAACACTTGTACATTTGAGTAAAAAGGCAGAATATAAATTGATAGATAAATAAATCAATAAAAATACATGTTCAGGTTATACGTGATCTTTAAAACTGGGAAACGGCCCTAAGAGCTCTCTCCAAAAGTTATCATGCAATTGATAGGACTGAAGGAGAATGTTAATATTATATCAAATATACTTAATAGTAATTAAATTATATTTATTTAATTTTTATCCCACCTTTATTTCTTTATATATTTGATTCTTTTGTCCTTCTCCACTTATTGAGACCTCACTCACCTACTTTCTGAATGTGGCTATTAGCATTTCACTCAAATGTTAAGTGTAGCTCTCAGCTCCCCCCCCCCCACTGTGCACATGTCAGATTTAACCCATGAAAGAATGATGGGAAAAATTAAGTTAAATACATATTATCATCCAAAAACATCTTCCAAGCTGATCTGAGTATTACATTTGAAATAAAAGGAGCAAAACATTTAAACATCTTTAACATACCAAAAAAGATTTTCTATGTGTCCACTAATAGTTTTTTTTTAAAACTCTTGTCACAGTGAGACAGAAAAGAAGCTTAGAAATCCAAGCATTTTTCTTTGTATATCTACAAAGGAAACATAAGTAGGAGAGTGTGGAATCAGAAGAATCATGTAGAAGGCACAATTACTAACATAGAGAACTTATAATTCCATCTTCCACCCAGGCATTATGTACATAAAATACTTGGTTGTACATAATAGAAGTATTACTTTTATAACCATATTGAGGATGCATATGATTTGTAACCCCCCAGTGAGGCACCACCTTGCTGTGGTTGGGGG
>JANHZU010001212.1:412355-428779 GCA_032468055.1 Acrochordus granulatus
AGCACTGGACCTGCTTGGATGCAAGACGTGACCAGAACAAGTGGAGGAAGGCACCAGATGAATCACAGAAGATCCCAATGCCGCTAGCCACTTAATGTTAGTACTAATTAATTGTAATTAATTGTCATTGTTAGTTAATGTTGATTGTATCAGGCTAGAAGTTGGGAGATTGTGAGTTCTAGTCTGCCTTAGGCACAAAGCCAGCTGGGTGACATTCAGCCAGTCACTTTTTCTCAACCCTAGGAAGGAAATAATGGCAAATAATTTCTGAAAAATATATTGCCAAGAAAACTGCAAGGATTTGTCTGGGCAGACTATGAGAAGCTGACATGATTGAATGGAAAAAAATTTTCTAGAAGCTCAAGCCTTGGTCCAAAATTGAAGCCCATACTCTTCTACCTTCAGTATTTCTGAAATATATGCAAGTCATTTGAGCAATATGTAAACATGCATTGATTTGGAATGTGTTTTTTTTTTACAGAAGACAAATTTTCATATGACCCTTGCAGAAGTGAACGTGTCTTTTTTCTCTTATGAAGGGTATAGAACCTGGAAGATAGTCACCCATCAACGCACAGAATGTTGTGTCACACGACAGTTCAAAAATAGTTTTATATTTTCTTTTCCCCTAATTTATTTCTATTACCTTTCAAGGTGTCTGAGGGAACCAAACCAACATCCTCTTTTTTATATCTGAATGCCAGCCAAGGCATGCAATTAAATGCTTCAATTGAAGATACAAATGTATCAGCAATTATCACTTAGAGATTTCTGAAATAATTTTATAAGCACGCAAAAGAACAGAAAAATTAGGAGCACAAGTACCATCTTAATATTTTTCAATGGCTAGATTTTTTGTAACCATAAAATGCACTTTTCTCAAACGAACTCTAGACGAATGATCTATTCAATGTGTATGTTTATAAAGCTTATCTGCACAACGGTAAAAACAAAACAGCCCTCCTCAGAAATAAAAAACAAAACCTGATTGTTTTTATGCCAAAGCAATACAAACAGACAGTTAAGAAGTTGAAGTAGTAACTGACTTTATCTTCTTGGATTCAAAAATACGTAAGAATGATAATCAAGAAATAAAGAATTGTTTCTTATTTGAAAGAAAGATTGTGACAGACAGGCCAAACTTACTTTTGCTTTTCATCACATGTACACTTACATTAATTCACATTTATCCATTTTCAATTAGGCTGTCAGGCACTAGCTTGAGGGACACAAACTGCCAAGTTTAGATCCAAAGATGACTCAAGACTGGGTGGATTTGTTTCAGACCCCCTTTAGCCCCAAAATTCCTTCTTTTTGATTCACAAGACTGGCAGTGACTCAGGGATGGTGGGGTGGGGGAAAAGTTTCCATGTGCTCCTTTGTCTGGTTCAGGTGACAACTTTTCTTCTCTATTTCCTTAAAACTTGGTTCCTTCTTAACAACCTGCTGGAAGAGCTCGTTTAGACAAGATTCATGGCATTTTGTGCATGCTTTATCTTTAGCTATGGCAACTTCAGCCTAGTCACAGAGCAGATAATAAAAGGAAGAATAAACTGGTGACAGAAAGTACACTGAAGATTGCCAGTTTCAAACTAATGTAAAACATAATATTGGTTTCTAATTTTGACTCATGCAACAGATGTTTTTTTTTAAACAGCTTAAAGATAAAACCAGAAAAATATTACCAAAATCTTTAGACTCTATCTTCAGTGAAATTTTAATGTTAAATTTATAAAATCTGGGGCATGCCTTAATGAATGCCTTTAGAGACACTAGTCATGCTTCTCGTATCATTTATATCTTTGTTTAAAAGCAAAGGCTATCTTTTGGCATAATTATTTTCCATAAATATTTTCAGCTGTAAGCCATAAATACATTACTGTATAACCAGACAGACGTGGATACATGGGAAAGAGGCCTTGAATTAAAGAAAAAAAGGAAATGTAAATTGGTGTGATATATAACATTATAATTATTACAGGGAGTAGCTACAGCCCCAAATAATCACAACTGGTGCCTCTTTCCACCACTCTTGAGTCAGAGATTTTTCTTTTAACTGAGTCTCGGTGCAGCTTGTTTATATTTACTGGCATTGTGCCCAAGGCTACCATTTGCTGGGGAGTAAAACAGATGCTGTCAGCAAAAATGTGGAACTGAAAATGTTATAGTTTTCTCTGAATGGCTTGTGAGTATGACTTCATGCCCTAGAGTTTGACATTTGTAATTCTGATACATAATCTTGTCTGGCCAGTTTACAATAGCTTACTACCGCATATACTTACTTATTTATGTTCATATACTTACCCCAACTAGCTTTATGCATTTCTTGAAACTGATTCCTAAAACTTCAGTCTGCAATATCTTCTGGAAGTATTTCTCAATTAGGTGCCCTCCAGGTGTAATGAACTCCCAACTTCCAGGAGATACAAACATACAATTAATTCTGCTGGAAAATACTAGGTTGGAAATAATGGTGTTTGATAATATTTCTTCTCATGCTAATGAAAGTGGCACTGTTTTGAACATACACAGACATATAAATTGTTAATTATAAAAATTACTTGGATAAAATAGGACCCAAGTTTCCTCCCTTTAGAAGCCTTAGATGTATAAGATTTATTTCATAGTACAGCTGGATCATGGATTCAGAAAAGGGAGATTTCTAGGTAGGAATCTCTTTTAATCAGTGAAGAACTTTTCAAGGCAAACCGCTGAGAAGTGAAGGGAAATTATCAGGCCATTACTGCATTAAGACTCAGCTAGTTTGCTGTACACCTGGCTGAAGAAAGAGATGAGATATGAGCAAGATGTAATTTTATACAGAAAAGCCAAACTATTTTTTTCTTGGCTCATGCATCAAACACAAATGATCGCAGAACTGTTTATTCAAAACTGCCCATCTCCCTCACAGAGAAACTTGGGGCACTGTACAGTACAATTTTAATAAATTTAAAATGTAACTGTAATAAAGAAAATCAGTTTTAAAAGCATAAAAACAGTATACAACTTTTTAAAAAGGTAAGGAATGTTAAAACTGATTAAAAGTCAGGAGAGGGCTTTTCGGCACTATCCAGCCACATGCCTATGTGCTCCTCTGTGCACGCCAAGCAAGGCCGCAGAGTTTATGCCATAGAGGATTTTAAAGACACCCTGAACTGGACTTGGAAGCACACTGTGAAACAATGTGTACAACATCACTCACTTCACCTGGGATGATACCTGGCTATTATCAGCTTACTGATACTTCATCTCATGACGATGGATGATCTCACCCAGCAGTTGCATGTCGATGTTAAAAAGGAATGCAGAAAGCACCGAGCCATAAAGTCTGCTCCCTGACTCCCATCATAATGTCCCCAATCCTGGTGTTGAGTTTCCTTATCTGGGGGTCCTCCACCCCATCGCATGAACGTAAACGGTCATAGTCAGCCAGTAGTTGGTCCCACAGTGCTTCAGCCTTTGCTCTCAGCACAGTGGGGACCCCTTCACGAATCCCCCTCATCCAAACTGTGTCTCCCTCCCCAGATTCCCTCACTGACCAATGGGGGGAGGCATCAGTTTCACTATTCTTTTTGTCTCGTCTCTCACTCGGGAAAAGAGTATCCATACATACAACCACTCCTTCCTGCTTGGACACAGAGTCGACAATCCGGTCCATTCTGTAGAGGACCTTTTGCTAACAATCTTTAATGGAGGCTGGTGTTGGACCATCCCCTAACTGGGATTCTCCTGTCCATTTGATACTGGTCTCAGAGTCCCTGGCATACCATCCAGGTGTCTGCTGCCCAGTTGCTTCTCCTGATGCTTGCCGCTGTGCTGCATTTCTTCTGCCTGTTTGCCTGTAATTTGGGCCTGTATTTGGTGGTCTCACTTTTTTTAGATCCCACCTGCTTTGGAACCAGTCTCTTAGCTGTTCTTTTAGCTGGCCACTTTGTTGCTCTTCCAGCCATCTGCTCTTCTGTTTTTCCTGCTAGCCTGTTGGTTGGTGTTCAGACTGTCCACCTATAAGTTTTGCTCCAGCTTTAAGTATTAGATTCTAGTTGTCAATTTCCATCAATCTATTTGGACAGGAAATCAAGTTTGAGGAAGCAACATTGTTGAGAATGTATGAGAGTGATGCTATTCTATCCCTTCTTTCCAAAGCTCTTCAACTGAGGTTTCAGGATTACAACATAATTTGAACTCCAATATCTTGGATACTGTAATCTAGGTGCTTTATCTTACATGGGGTACAATTTATAACATTGCGTTAAACTAAAGGTTGTGCTCCTGCTAGCCTTCCAAGTAAACATTGCACCTCCCACAAAAACAAAACATCTTTATTGTGATTATTCTTTTCAAAATCTGTTGCTTATTTAACCAAGCATCGTTGCAATTATTTAGTTTACCAGTATGAATGGACCATTCCTGACACAGTTATCCCAGCCACTTCAATCAGTTGAAGAACAATGTATAACAGTGGTAAAATGTGCTGGATGATCTGAGCATGATGTGCAAACATCATCACAGTGCAAACCACTGAAGGATATATGGTAGCAGAATGGGGAGAAACCCTGATTCATAGTTCCATTTGTAGGAGTTAAAAAACTGGCAATGCAGATACATCCTTGTGCTTACCTTGGCAGAAATAATTATTTTACAATGTGTGTCTTTCTGTGGTTCATGTTGCATAAGATACTGAACAGCTTCTGAAATTCCCTGCACTAGATCAGAACTTTTGCCAACTCAGTTTTCATGCATGGAGCAACCCTTTAATTTGGGAGTAATGATAATGATTAGGCTTGCGCAGAGATGTTGACACATATTTATTAATTGCATGGCGGAGTTGGTTGAGCCATCTACTAAGGCAAACACAGAATGAACAATAAGTGTATCCAGAAGATTGGAAACAATCCAGTCATGTATCAGCAGCAGCTGCAGAACCACTAAATTACTGTCCTGCCAAAGAAATGAAAATCCTACCTAGCAACTTACTTATTTTTCCTGCCCCTGTTCTGGAAACCCTTTTCTCCATCAAGAGAAGCCCTTTGCATCCAATTCTGCTAAAACAATGGCAGTTCCCAACAGTTAGCCTTCTGGCCATGCCAGGAGTCCCACTGATTTAGTGATGAAATTCCTAGATTACAAATGCCTCAGGGATCAACAGTGCCTGATAGTATATTAAAACAGATGATATCTCAAGTGAAAGATTACTTGAAAGCAAAGAGTTTAAGTGAAAGCAAAGTTTAACCAGGAGCTACTTGAATTATCAGAAATCAACTGCTCACCAAATTCCATCACCTGTGTGAAGTTATATGAGCACTTTTGTTAAAGAAATAAGGAAAGGTGAGGAAGGAGCTCTGCTCAATTGCATGTTTTAATTCATTTCAGTGTCTGAAAATGTAATGTTGTTCATAGCCATACTGTTAAGTGATCATATGGTAGTCGTAAAATGCAGAAAATATTAATATCAGAACTGAAAAAATATTAAGTTCACATCTATCTTAAAATTAGGAGACAATCTGCTTGCCACAAGTCAGAAGTGAATATTCTCCAAAAGTTGCCACCAAATTGTCATTTTTCATGTGATTCCTTTCAATAAATAATGCCTCTGTCAACAAGGTAACCTCTAAATGTGTTGGATCTAAATTCCCAGAATTTCTGCCCAATGTAGCCTGTGGCAAATATGCAAGATAGCTGGTTGAATTCAGACTGAAGATGCCTACAGTTAGCAACTGAGTAAATAGAAAAATATGGGCCACCTTTTTATCCCTTAATAAGTAGGTGGGGGCAAAGATTATCTCCCTGATGTGCCCTTGTCATCTTTTTAACCTCCTTCCTTTTTCTTTTTCTGGCATCTTCTTCTCTTTCCAAAGTTGCAAATACAAGGAAAAGGATCTATCTCCTTCAGAAGTCTTGCAGATCAGGCCAAGACTGCATGCGGTACAAGGAACCATTCCTTGAAATGAAAGAATCCCCCTGACTGTCCCTTAAATAGTAATTGTCCTTTACATATTGACTCCAACTGATATGCTACAGGAGGGAAGACCCAGAAAATGTTGCTGATTAATCGAGATAAACAAGAGCATAAATTTATGAATCTGCCATGCCATTATATTAACACTGATCAATCTATCCTAACAAATTATCCTACAGTTACAGATCATTATGGCATTAATTTACAAAGAGTTCTCACAATAATTATGCTTCATAACTAATTTTCATTCCTTTTTGCTGATTTTCAAAGATGGCTTCAAAAGGCTTGGTGTCATATTTTCTATATAATCTTTCTGCACTTGAAAGAGACACTTTTTTGTATATGCATTATTTATTCTTTAATCTAATCACTTACTACTAAAATGATTTCCAGGAACTGTCAAGTCTTTTATATATTCATGCCTGACTCAATAAACAGAGAGAAACTTTATTTCATTAATGACAGCAAAATTGCAAAGAAAAACATAAAAGCATCCCTATAACTATGAACACACTAATAAAATATCACATAGAATTATAAGCATTAAACAGACAACATCAGTAAAATCTAAATAACTAAACTTCAAAGGAATCTCTTATTCTAATATGTTAAAACTAATGTTTATGCTGAGAGAAAAATATTAATAGAATATAAATATATTATTACAATTGGTGACCAACTAATAGCTTAAATACAGACTGATAAAACATTTAGTAGTTAGAAAATATTCAGGTATTATGTTCTTATAAATAATCTTCCACTTATTCCCTTTCAATATATGCACTCAATATCATTATATTTAACAATATGCTAAGATATGTATTCATTCTATCAAAGTTATAATAAATCTCTGTGGCCAGAATAATTTACTATTTATGTTGTCAAATACTATGCACAAATATCCTGATAAAAGGACAGTATAGAAGGAAATAAACAGTGGTTTTAACATAATCATATGGACAAAGCTGTTCATTGTAAGAAATTTTCTTACATTTCTCTACAAACACAGCTAGAGGCAAATAGCTTGATCTTGTGTAGCCAAAATTATCCCCTCTCTTTCTTCAACTTTCCAACTCTTAGCCATTGCCAGGTCTTGTTGTTACCTATTTCTGCCTGCTAGCTTTTAAATGTATGGTCATGTAATGCTTTGCCTTGCCATGTCTCTTTTCTATTCTTCATTTGGTCTTTTCTGTAGGCCAGTTTGGTCTATTAAGTATACAGTAAGCCTTCATGATGTGTTATTATTTGCTCACAGCAATATTAAATCACAACTGCCATTTTTTTAGATGGCGTTGTTCTTCATACACTTTAAGTTCTTCTCAAAGACTAGTACTGAGATGGTGAACCTTTTAGACTCAGTATGTCAAAAATTCAGAAAATGTCTAACTTAATTCTGCTGGCATATCACACATATACACACATGTGAACAAAAGAGAAATAATTCATAACAAAGGGTAGCTTTGGACAATGAGATAGGTAGCACATAAATTTAATAATTAAGTAATAAATATATGTAAATACTTTTTTATTTGTCTTTCAGAAAAAAAATGCCTATTCAAAGCAGCTTTGGGTCACATGAGATCTGAAAATTTCAGAAAATGATCTTATGTGGTTTTGCAGTCTCCAGAAAGAGTGGGAAAGCATGTCTTGTTCTTGTAAGCTTTTTGGAGGCTCCAGAGCCACATAAGAATAGAGCCCTCTTGCATGACTTCCAGAGGGTCCAGAGGCCATGTGACAACATACAACATTTTTGTGCAGCCTCTGGAGAGTCTAAAATTGTGTGAGAACTTCCCACAATTTTGGAAGCCACAGAGACAATACAAGAATGTGGTGTGCTCTCACATTGCTTCTGGATCCTCTGGAAGATGCACAGAAGAGGCCTGTTCTTCCACGGCTTCTGGAATCTCCAAAAATTGTGCAAAAACTTCTCAAGGGTACACATTGGGGAGGGTGCACATGTGTGTGTGGCCAGCTGGCATGGTGTGACTTTCTGGGGAAGCCAACATAGAAGGCTGCAAATGGTTATCATGTGTTCATGGGGTGATTGGCAGCCAGTTATAAATGTGAACAGCTTGCTAAGCACCAAGTATATACTGAGTTAATTAATGTTGAAGTCAAGTTGAAAAGAATTTTAAGAGTATTCCCATGTAGGTGGTATTTGATTGCTCTGGCTCAGATGTGATTTTTTTAAAATACAAGGGGGAAGATAAAAATTGTTAATATCTGTTAGAAATTTGCGTAAGGGGTCTGCATAGTAGAACCATTATCACAGCTCTTTGTGTTGTGAAGGATCCCCTCTAAGGGATTATATGAACCATGCCATTCTAATTAACTCCATTATTATGTTTTGTTTTGAGCATTAAAGCTCCTCTGAGATTACAACACTTCTGTCTCCAGCAGGGGATTACATTTTTTACCACTGTATAAAATCCATATGACATCATACTAGCAAAAGAGATTAACAAAAAGTGGAAGCATGTATCTATAATTTAATGATAGAATGATGAGAAGCCTAAATTACAACTTCTATTACTACTACTACAGTGTTCCATGTGCCTTGGTGTATCATCATGCTGGTCACCTGATCATGGAAGCGTTTTCAGACAACACTGGCTCTTCGGCTATGAAATGGAGATGAGCACCATGCCCCAGAGTCCAATACAACTTATTACTATTACTACTAATAATAATTCCTTTTCTTTGATCTAATTTTTGTCACAGTCACCCTTCACATGTTGTATTTTTTACTTAGAGAAAATTTGAAATGCAATTTAGATACATATGCAAGTGATTATTTTGTAAAGCGCATTCATATAAAGAAAATACCCAACTTGTTTTGGTTTGCTATCCCTTTTAGTATTTCTTAGGGCAAAAGGTTGGGAAATGGTGAGAGGAAAAGATATAGCCAAATTTCTTTCTCTAGAAGGGCAAATTGCTTATGAGTGCAAAAGGTATGGTCTCTACTTCAGAATAGGTTTTTCTAAACTGGGATTTCTCCAACCAAAAGTATGTACAAGGAATCTTAGTTAACATTCTCCCAAGAAATAGGCTGCAGTTTAAGTTAGACAGTGCTGAATTTTGGCCTCTACAAGATGTGAGGAAAATAATTCATTCCTTTTATCACAATTCCTTGTGTGGGAATCAGATGGTTATTCAAATCTAAATAGCAAGATAAACACTATTTATTTATTTACTTTCATTTATATACCTCTGTACTCTGTGGAGACTCTTGGTAATTAATTTTGTGTTCCAAATGTATTTTTTGAACAAAGGTAACATATTCTTTGTTTGAAAGATGTAAGGTATGACAGAACTATTATTCTTATAACTAATCAATTTTGCAGTTGTTTTGAATCAGTACAGCTTGAATGACACACTATTAATACAACATTTCAACTCTTTTCAAGCTTCCTTACCAGAAAGTATTTTAAGGGAAAAGAGGACATTGAATATTCTAGTAGTGGCCATATTTGCCTATAATATTTGACATAATAAATTAGACATAAGCAACTTTGGAAGAGTGTTTTAATTGTGTGCTCTTCGTGCCACTTAAAACTGCACAGAAGTTGCCTGTCTTCAATGAAATGAAGCACAGGATTAGGCAAAGTTAGATTAATTTGATTAAAGAACCAGTAGGGATATTTATTGATTTCAGCATTAGCTGTGAAAATCCATCCTCCTATATATACGCACATATATGGGGAGTGGGGAGATAGGATGGTGGAAGATGGGGATTAAGAGATGTTACAGTTCCTACTCTCTTCTTTTGCAGTATATGTTAAGCTTTGCAGTAGTAACTAAAAATTTCCTAGATACTGAAGAACATATAAAGATGTTTATGTCAATTCCAGCCTTACCCAACCTGGTGCCCTTGCAACTTGCTAGACTTAAATTCTTATAATCCCCAGTCTTTGGTAAAGCTGCCTAGGAATACCTGTAGTTTTAAAATATTTGGATAGTGCCAAGTTAAGGGAAACATCTATAATGAATCAGAATATTTTTCTTCTCAAAAACTATGAGAAAAAAAAAGATTCCATGGAAGAAAGTCGGAAGACAGGCAAATGGAAATGCTGCTTCATTTAATGCCTAGTTATAGAAATTCATTGTGGGAAAATGTGAGGTTGATTTGATGTTATCAAACAAGCCTTTTCTTATGTGGGAAGGTGGATTTCAAATCCCAGGATTGACAAGAAAGTGTTTAAACTGGAGAAGGTTTTCCTTAGATGGACTTTTTAAATGAGTTAAGTCTTAAGTTCCCAGCTGGTGCTTTTCATATATGTTGTACAACAAGCCACATTATTCGTATTGAGAATTATGGAAGCTGTAGTCCAACACAGATGGATGGCCCTGGGTTGGAGATGGCTGGGATATGCAAATGGAAGAAATGTTTTACATATTTTTTTTGCCAAACTAATTAATTGAACATTCATGTTCAAAGGCAATATGTCTATAATATCACAAGCTGAGAACAGAGAAATACTGTTTGTGGGTGCCCAGTCACCAATGAAAACCAGATAGAAGTATAGTTAATTGAATTCAATTAAATAGAAGCACAATAAAAAAACTTGGTTGGTGTGATATCTGAAAATGTTGCCTTTCTTAAGTAAAAATGCTGCCTTTCTAAAATAAACTTATATTTCAACTATTTCTTTGTATCTCACCAGATTTTATTTCAAAGCCCAATTATTAAAAGTTAAAGTCAAGTTCCACTTGGAAAGAATTTAACTAGAGAAAAAATAGAAAAATAATATATTCTACTGCACTATACCTGTGGATACTTCTACAAAGCCAGTTTTGGTCTTCCGCAGTTTTAAATGCAACAGCCTCTGGCAGATCAGCTTCATTTTATTCTCTATATGGCATCATTAGCTGACTTTTTTGAGCTGATCTATGACCATGAGCTGACTTCCCAAAACTGACCAGTAAGATTTAATTTAAGCTTCTTTGATGAGATCAAGCTGTGCTTATAAATACGATGGCCGTAAGAGGTAACGTCAAGTTCTCTGAAAGGCCTTCTTGCAACAGATAGCTCTGAAAATACTTCGTGCCTACAAGAAAAGTGTATCAACTTGTTAAAAGCTGCTACAGAATGAGAATAATGTGCCTACTGAAGTGTAAAGCACGTACGCAGAAAGAAAGAGGTAGGAGTAGTCAGTAAAGATGTTGACATACACTAGTAAATCCATGACAACTGTCATATAAGATCTTCTAGGCCATTTATACTTTATACTTTTTAAGACAAAGCGTTTGGGAGTTAAGAAGTCAGCATAGAGTAGTTTTGACCTGCTCAGACTGCAAAGACTAGGATTCAAGTCACTGTACTTCGGTGTTAAAAGTGCAGGAATGTGTGAGTGTCTTAGCTGAGACATATATTTATGTTTGGTAGCCCAACAGAAATACTCCTGCACTGCTACGATGCAACTGAACTTCCAGTTTCTCAAGAGTTTCATTTTTTTCTGTTTTTCAATCAAACTTTTAGGAGTAGCTGGCCTACCAATCAGCTGTTCGAGGGCTATGAGCATGGTGGCAGTAATGGAGACTGGAGACTTTGGAGTCCCTTGGCAGCATGCTTGTTGGAGAGGAAGTAGTTATGAAAACCTAGATGGTGGTGGTAGATCCTTCTTGGCAGCAGCTGATTATTTTTTAAAAAATGGTGGGCAGCAGAAGGCTGCCTGGCGGGTCGCATGTGGTCTGAAGATCGTCTGTTGTGCAGGCCAGAGTTAAACAATACAAATTAGGGCTGTGCCAAGCTTTTGAAAGAACATTTGAAAGAGGTGCTTTCCCTTGAAATATTCAAACAGCCAAATCCTTGGAAAAGTTTGCATAAATGCTTTGAAGGCTTCTTTAGACTCTCTGCATGATAGCTGCTTCTTTTCATTGGGACTCCAATGGAAATGTTGTGCATTCATGAGCATGGGATCCCAGACAGCTAGAGATGGCCACGTGAACCTTCTAGAGAATACCATTTTTAAAAATCAGATAAAGGTAATTCTTTACGATTTGTTACACAGCCCACAGAGTACTGGAGTAAAAAAAAAGTATAATTCTGCATTCCCTTTGATCATCATGTTACTTATATAAATGCAAAAATTGCACTGATATTTTCTGTTTTTTGGGGGGGGCAAACATGCAACAATTTATCTGCTGTGAGACTGAAGGGAAAGAAAGCAGAAAATTGCTTTTCATGGCATTAGTAGATTATCTTTTCAGATACTAAACCGAGTGACTTTTCAACCTCTTGAAGCTTAACCAAGCTGAATTTAACCTGATTTAGGGATTTCAAATACAGGGGAAATAAATATCTAGGTCAAATTTCAAAGAACCACCTGCAACAATACTGTTTTAAACTTATTGTTCTTTTGCTGTCTTTAACAATAATTTTTTTAGAAGCTGAAATTTGTAACTACAATATTAGTAAAATACAGAAGTTTCAGAAATCATGTTGGGGAACAAAGCAGGCCACTCTACCCTTTGGTCTCCCTATACAGTGAAGGTTGCAGATGCCATCCCAGAAGCAACCCCATTTTGGAGTATTACAAAAAGTATTACAGCCATTCCCAAAATGGTGCTGCTTTCAGAACAGCTAGTTGCCAAAGGAGATCTACTGAAAAGGAAAGTGACCAATCAGTGATAGGGGATGAGAAGGAGGGTTTGGGACCCAGTGGTGTGGGAAGCATCCTCAAGGCCTGTGGAGGACCCAGAAGGGTAGGAAGGGAGGGATATAGGCAGGGAGAATCACTGCAGCATCCATGGGGTTGGTCATAAGGGCAGGTGGATTGCCAAATGCCTGAATTGTTCATGTGACCATGGGAGGTGCTGCAGCAGCCATAACATTGGACAGGGATCGCAAGTCCCTGAGTTCAATGCCACCATTATTTCAAATGGTCATTGAATGAATGGTGGTAAATTGAAGATTACCTGTATATGTATAACTTCAATCTACTTCCTTTATAAATTTCATCTTATATTCATGCTTCAGTTTGGGAAGAACACTTCAGATTGCAGTATACACAGGAGGAATTACTCTATCTGAATAGGGGATTAGATTATGAAACTCACCTACTCCCTTCCTGACCTCCTATGCAGACTCTGAGATTATAAAACTGATTAAACAGCTGAAATTGAACAAAGCTCCAAGAAGTGATTTAATTTTAGTGGAGGGCATTTGAAACAATTTAGATTGGTAGCCACTTGTTTTGGCTTCCCTATTCACCTATACTGATAACTGCGCCAAGGTCTCTGATGTACAAGCCTTGTACAAGTGTCTAGCATATAATTTGATGATTCTAATATATAAAAAAGGAAGTAAAGATTTACCTGCCATGGCCTTCTCAGTGTGGTTAGTAAATTATATACTAGACACTTGTACAACAAGCTCCTGATTGGGTTATAACTGAAAATATCATAGCTGTTGAACAAGCAGGCTTTGGAGAAGGCTGATCGATTTTTGGCCATGCTTTAACTCTTCAACATCCAGGTGAGAAATACTTCTCCAGAACTCATTCATCACTCTATGAATTGTTTATTGATCTTAGATGTACTTTTGATTCATCTTTAAATCCAGACTATGGGAAAAATTAAACTCTTCCTCAACTCATATAAGATTATTTGTTTTTATATATAAGCTATATGTAAACTCCCAGATGAAAATGCAATGTAACATGTAAGGACACTGAACCAAGAAAGTTCCTGTCAAGAGGGGAGTGACAAGTCTGCATCTTAACTCCCTTCTTTTTAATCTATATATTCACTCTCTTATGGACACACTGAATAGTCCATCTTTTCATCTGCCAAAATTGGGAAATAGATATACAGTTCTGTTCTTTTGTATGTAGATCATGCTATGCTACTTTCTTAAGACACAGATAGGCCTGAAATGAGCTACATATACTTGTTAAGCACTGCTGAGAAAAAAGCAAGACATTATTATAAAACCAAGGTAATGGTATTTGTTAAGCTCCCTAAGGCAAATGTCTGGCGGCTAAATAATTGCTCAGTAGAGCATAGAATTATAGGACTGGAAGGGATCTTAGTGGTCTTCTATTCCAACCTCATGCCCAAGGCAAGAGTCCTTATATACCCCAGACAAATAGTTGTCCAATCTTTTTTTTTGAAAACTTCCAACAATTGCCTCTACAATCTGGGAGGCAAACTGTTCTTACTGTCAGTAAATCCTTCTTATTTCTATGTTGGATCTCCCTCTGACAAGCTTCCACCTATTGCTTCTTGTCCTGCCTTCAGGTGCTATGGAGAATAAATGGACAGTCTCTTTCCTGTCTTCAAGTATTGAAAGTTTGCTGTTATGTCTCCCCTATGCCTTCTCTTCCTTTGATTAAAGAAACCTAGTTCCCTTAACTATTTATTGTACAATTTAGCCTCCACATCCTTGTCATATTTGTTGCTCTTCTCTGCTTTCTTTCTAGGGCTTCAGCCTCTTTTTTTGTGTTGTGGTGACCAGAAGTTGATGTAGTATTCCAAATGTGGCCTCAATAGTGCAGCATAGAGGGGTATTATCACTTCCCAAAATCTTGATGCTATCTCTCTGTTGTTGCAGTCTACAACTGTGTCAGTTTGGCAGCTGCAGCACACTGCTGATTCATATTTAAGCAATGATCCACCAAGACACTGAGATCCCTCTCACATCTAGGTACTATTATTGAGCCAAGTACTTGGAACATATGTGTTTGCACAAATAGAATCTCAAGGAGTAAAATCAATTGTTATAGGGGTATATGTCCCCCATCAAGAAAAAGCTAAATGTTTTGAACATTTGTGGGCTCAAATAGCTGCATTTTCACATCAAAATTGGTGTATGCTGGGAGACTGGAATAGTGTAGTATTTTCACAATTTGATCTGCCAGTAAAAGTATAAAGGTAACTCAAGGCAAATTGAATGTTAATAATTAATACAATTAAAAGGAAATTGAAATTTACAAAACAGATTATATTTTGAGCATGCAATCAGATCTGGGAGATGATTAGCTTATAGACTGAGGAAGCAAGTAAAAAAATATATTACAAAAATTCAAGAGGGGGAGAACATATTAACAGAAATTCCAAAAATTCCAAAATGGCTTTTGGAATTACTATTCTAATGTTTATAGAAGGAGTGATGTTTCAGAAAAAGAGATAGATTCTTATTTAAAAAAATAAAAAATTGCCTAAACCTCAACTGTTGTTTATTTTTATTTGGTTTTGGAAGTCCTTCTGAGAGACATAAGCAAGAAGTAAAGATAAAAGGTCTTCAAGTAGGGAATTAAAATTCAAGGTACATGCCTTTGCTGATGATATGGTGTTGGTGTTGTAATATTCTATAACTGATGTAGACTATATGACGATGAGAAAATTGAAAGTGTTTGGTAAATTGGTGAGTTTGAAAATAAATAAAGAGAAGACAAAAATGTTAGTTAAAAATTTGAATGAAATAGAAAATTTTGCCTAATAGAACTGGTTTTAAGATTGAGCAATAAATATTTGTGACTTTGGTTGACAACTACAAGTTATACATTTCAAAACAATTATGGTAAGGTCTGGCAGGAGATCAATATGATATTGAAGTAAACTGCAATTGTCTCTGATGGGTAAAATCTCTGCCATTAAAATATATGTTTTACCGAGAATGTTATATCTCTTTCAGATGATACCAGTTTTGGTTAAGGATACTATGTTTAAACAATGGCAAAAATATATTTCTAAATGTATATGACAAGGCAAAAGAACAAGGATAAGTTTTAAATTGTTGCAGGAAGCTAAAGAAAGAGGTAGTTTGGGATTACAATTCAGATTGTACTATTTCTTGTATGGTTGAAAAATTGGATTACATTAAAAAACACAAGGTTTTTGGAACTTGAAGATTATTTATGACTTGGGATTTTGGATGGCATGCATCCATGTTGTATGAAAAGTTTAAAATTAATCCATTATTTAAAGATCATTTTGTCAGGCGTGCTCTTATTAGAATGGGGAATAAAGGAATTTTGCTGAATTTTGGCAATCTCCACATGAATCTTTTTACAGAAGGGAAATGACCAAAAAACCTAAATGGATGATATATGCTGGTATTTTAACTTTTGTTGATGGAGAACCTAAATTAAAGTTGAGAGAAGACATTGTAAGTAGAGATTTCAGATGTCATTGGTTTACTTATAATCAAATTTTTGAAATATTTAAATTGGATAAAAAAGTTATGTTTTGCTCAAGAAAAGCTGGAGTAGGAGCAAATTTTGTATACTGGAGACAATCACTTAATTGCAAAAATGTATAAGTTGCTGTTGAAACTGAATCTCGAAGACAAATATGTCAAGAAGTATACAGTGGTGCCTCACAAGACGAGTAACTTGCAGGACAAGAAACTCACAGGACGAGCAAAAAATTTAATCAAACAATATTCTGCTAGACGAGCCGCGACTCACGAGACGAGGAAACTTCGTGCCAAACCTTGCGTGTCATCAGTAAGCGCGCTCTGTAT